>JBBDGP010002299.1:0-70000 GCA_037952835.1 Lithobates septentrionalis | reverse complement strand
ATTCCCTCTCTCCTCTCCCCCTCCCTAAATGGCAGCTGGCACAAAGGGACTTCTCCTCCTGATTTAGGGTCCTTTCACACTGGGGCGGTTTGCAGGCGCTATTGCGCTAATAATAGCGCCTGCAAACCGACCCGAAAGTGCCGCTGCTTTCATTCCAGTGTGAAAGCCCCGAGGGCTTTCACACTGGAGCGATGCGCTGGCAGGACGGTAAAAAAAGTCCTGCCAGCAGCATCTTCGGAGCGGTGAAGGAGCGGAGTTTATACCGCTCCTGCCCATTGAAATCAATGGGATGGCGCGGCTATACCGCCGGCAAAGCGCCTTTGCAGAGGCGCTTTGCGGTGGTTTTTAACCATTTCTTGGCCGCTAGCGGGGGGTAAAACCGCCCCGCTATCGGCCGCATACCGACGGTAAAGCGCCGCTTACAATACGCCGACGCCCGCCCCAGTGTGAAAGGACCCTTAGACTATACTAAAGGGCCGGTTTCCACTTCCCTCAGCTAGTGGAACTCACATCAATAAGTTTTCCTCCTTCATAGTTACATATAGTTATATAGTAGGTGAGGTTGAAAAAAGACATAAGTCCATCAAGTCCAACTTATGTGACCTTCCTCGGACTTAATAAAAAGGTTCCATAATGACCATGTTTCCGTATATATTTCTCATTTTTGTCGGGATGTCCAAATGGAATCTTCCATTCGGTTTACTTCCTCTACCTCCCTAAGCCACATTCCTACTGAAGGGGGTTGTGTCTGTTGCCAGGTAAGGGGGATGCAGGCTTTAGCTGCATTCAGTAAATGGCACAGAATGGCCTTCCTATATGTCCTAACGGGGATTTTGGATACATGCAGTAAGAAAAAAGCCGGATCTTCCGGAATTTCAAGTTCACAACATTTTTGCATGATCTTCCGAACCTCTTTCCAAAAATTCCTAATTCTGGGACAGGACCAAAAAATATGTAATAGTGTCCCCTGTTCCTCTTGACAGCGCCAACAACCATCTGAAATATTTGGGAAACATCTATGAAGTACAGCTCTTTCTATGGCAAAGCTTTCCAGGCATTAGTTAAACACTAGGATAAGTGTATAAATGTAACAGGGGAGTATGTTGAAAAATAAATGCAATTTCCACTCCTTTATTATTTTATTATATAAACTCAAAAGTCCCGCTTTGACTTGAATGCCCCTCATAGCATAATCCTGAGCTTTGCACTCTGTATGTAACACACTCCGCAACCCCACACTCTGTACGCTGCACACTCCAGATATGCCCTTTGAGGACAACCATACTGCTGGTGCGGCCAGTGATGAAATTGAGTTTGACACCCCTACTCTAAAAGAAGGATTTTAAGGTGGGTAAGAGAAAAAAGGGGGGGATCAAACTGCGCTAGCAAAATCCCACACTGTACACAAATAAACAAATAAATATGTGAACAAAAAATTAATAAACAGCAGCAGTTCTCCTGAATAACATAAATCCAGTGCAAAGTAAGAAAAAACAATAGAATCGCGCTAATAAAATAGTGAGTGTGTAGTTAATCAAATTGATGAGAAGCAAACATATACTAAGTAAGTGCTGAGTCTATGCGATTCACTTCACTCTTGTATAGTGTTACCGTACCACAATATTGTGACATGTGAACAAACGGAAAATATAAACAAAATATATATTTAAGTTTATGTGGAAAAAATTGGTGAGAATTAAGGAATTGAGTCCTCATACACATAAAGTCCCATAAATAAAGTGACTTGTGCCAAAATAAATCTTGAAAAGAGGAAATCCGCCACCAATACAGAAGGGGTAACTGCTTACCGAAACCCCATGATCCCCCACTACAGAGGATCGGGGAAGCTGGTATATAATCACTCCTGCAGGATATGACCAACGGGACAGCTGCTGGACTAATTGGAAGATGATGGCTGTATCTAGACCTCCTCTGGAAAGCTCCTGGTGTTCCCAGCCCTCCTCACAAACCGATAGGCTCAACCATAGTGTACATGGTAAAAAAGAACATAGGCGCTCCTACCAGCATGTCTTTGGTGTATGGGTGAAACAATATGTCGTGCCGCAATCACGCCATCAACTATAGCACAGCAGAACGAAGCTACCACACCAAAACTGATAAATACAATGGCAGCTACTAGTCTTTTTAACGTGAAGCCTGGGGTAGAAAAATCTTGATCTCTAGCTAATTTTGTTAACAAAACATGCACTGGGCCGGTTTCACTGGGACAAGTATTTATCAGTTTTGGTGTGGTAGCTTCGTTCTGCTGTGCTATAGTTGATGGCGTGATTGCGGCACGACATATTGTTTCACCCATACACCAAAGACATGCTGGTAGGAGCGCCTATGTTCTTTTTTACCATGTACACTATGGTTAAGCCTATCGGTTTGTGAGGAGGGCTGGGAACACCAGGAGCTTTCCAGAGGAGGTCTAGATACAGCCATCATCTTCCAATTAGTCCAGCAGCTGTGCCGTTGGCCATATCCTGCAGGAGTGATTATATACCAGCTTCCCCTGATCCTCTGTAGTGGGGGATCATGGGGTTTCGGTAAGCAGTTACCCCTTCTGTATTGGTGGCGGATTTCCTCTTTTCAAGATTTATTTTGGCACAAGTCACTTTATTTATGGGACTTTATGTGTATGAGGACTCAATTCCTTAATTCTCACCAATTTTTTCCACATAAACGTAAATATATATTTTGTTTATATTTTCCGTTTGTTCACATGTCACAATATTGTGGTACGGTAACACTATACAAGAGTGAAGTGAATCGCATAGACTCAGCACTTAGGCCCCTTTCACACTTATACGACTTGTCCCACGATTTTGTACTGCAAAATCGTATGACAAGTCATTCTACATGATTTTCAATGACTACCGTTCATATTGGCACGACTTTAAGTCCTGCCGACTTGAAAGTAGTCCCTGCACTACTTTGGTCCAACTTCTATGCGAGTTGAAATTCCATAGACCTCAATGTTAAACCCTGAAGTAGCATGCAAGTCGTGCCTGAATAATATAGACACGACTTCAGTACGACTTTGCAAGCACAAGCCTGGCTCGCTGATCGGGAAAGGAAAACTTTTTTTTCCTTTCCCGATGAGCGACAGGCAGTGCTGACAGCTGTCTGGTATGACTCCAGAGGGGGAACTCCACGCCGAGTTTTAAATGAAAAAAACGGCATGGGTTCCCCCCCAGGGGCATACCAGGCCCTTAGGTCTGGTATGGATCTAAGGGGAACCCCCTACGCCGAAAAATCGGCGTGGGGTCCCCCCCAAAATCCATACCAGACCCTTATCCGAGCACGCAGCCCGGCCGGTCAGGAAAGGGGGTGGGGACGAGCGAGCTCCCCCCCTCCTGGACCGTACCAGGCCGCATGACCTCAACATGGGGGGGTGGGTGCTTTAGGGCATGGGGGGCACCCTGCCGGCCCCCCCACCCCAAAGCACCTTGTCCCCATGTTGATGAGGACAAGGGCCTCTTCCCGACAACCCTGGCCGTTGGTTGTCGGGGTCTGCGGGCGGGGGGCTTATCGGAATCCGGGAGCCCCCTTTAATAAGGGAGCCCCCAGATCCCGGCCCCCCACCCTATGTGAATGAATATGGGGTACCCCTACCCATTCACCTAGGGAAAAAAGCGTCAATAAAAAACACAGTACACAGGTATTTAAAATAATTTATTAGGCAGCTCCGGGATCTTCTTCTGACTTCGGGGGTCCTCTTCCGACTTCGGGGGTCTCTCCGCCGTCTCCTCCCGGTGTCCGCATCTTCTGCCGGCTCCTCCGCTTTCTTCTGCAGCTCAATTGCTAGCAGTGGTCCGGACTTCTGCCTTCTTCTTTTCTTCCAGAGATGTAGACACGACACTCTCTCCAGCTGGAATGGTCTCTGAACGCTCCGCAACGGACTTATATAGGCGGTGACCCCGCCCCCTTATGAGGTCACTGTCCCGGGGCATGCTGGGACTGTGCCATCATAAGGGGGCGTGGTTATCACCCGGTGACCACGCCTCCTAAAACGTCACAGTCCCAGCATGCCCAGGGACTGTGACGGCATAAGGGGGCGGGGTCACCGCCTATATAAGTCCGTTGCGGAGCGCACAGAGACCATTCTGGCTGGAGAGAACGTCGTGTCAACATCTCTGGAAGAGAAGAGGGAAGAAGACGATCCAGAGGTCCGGACCACCGCTGGCAAAAGAGCGCCAGAAGACAGCGGTGGAGCCGGCAGAAGATGCGGACATCGGGAGAAGACGCCGGAGAGACCCCCGAAGTTGGAAGAGGACCCCCGAAGTCGGAAGAAGATCCCGGAGCTGCCTAATAAATTATTTTAAAAACCTGTGTACTGTTTTTTATTGACGCTTTTTTCCCTAGGTGAATGGGTAGGGGTACCATGTACCCCATACTTATTCACATAGGGTGGGGGGCCGGGATCTGGGGGCCCCCTTATTAAAGACCCCGACAACCAACGGCCAGGGTTGTCGGGAAGAGGCCCTTGTCCTCATCAACATGGGGACAAGGTGCTTTGGGGTGGGGGGCCGCAGGGCGCCCCCCATGCCCCAAAGCACCCCCCCCCCATGTTGAGGGCATGCGGCCTGGTACGGTCCATGGAGGGGGGGGCGCTAGCTCGTCCCCACCCCCATTCCTGACCGGCCGGGCTGCGTGCTCGGATAAGGGTCTGGTATGGATTTTGGGGGGACCCCCACGCCGATTTTTCGGCGTAGGGGTTTCCCCTTACAATCCATACCAGACCTAAGGGCCTGGTATGCCCCTGGGGGGGAACCCACGCCAGTTTTTTTATTTAAACCTTGGCGTGGAGTTCCCCCTTATGATTCATACCAACTACTGTATGTTTTCATTTGTTAATGCCAAAAACGTGGCAAAGTAGTACGGCCGCGAAATCGCGGTAAAATCGTGCGACTTTGAAGTCGTATAAGTGTGAAAGGGGCCTTACTTAGTATATGTTTGCTTCTCATCAATTTGATTAACTACACACTCACTATTTTATTAGCACGATTCTATTGTTTTTTCTTTTAAGGTGGGTAGTCTGTCGGAAAAAACATCAATACACTTAAAAAGAACAATCGCCTTTATTCCATAAATCTACAAAATAAAGAAGGTACATAGACCCCATCTTAAAAGCACTTCACACATAATGTAAGAGATATTACAGAACATAAAGGTTGTCCAAACCTTGCATCAGGGTTTTTAAATCTGCAGCTGTACAACTTGGCAGATTTAACAACGAAAGTCAGTTCTCACTTAGAATACACCTGCTCATATTTTGCAAATTCTCTCAGTCAGTTGGGGACTCAGTAATGACTTGCACAGTCATTAATGAATTTCGATATCTGCAAACCCTAAGCTTCCGAGTTATTTGTGAGTTTTTTTTTATTAAATTCCAAGAATATTGCTGTGAAGAAAGCGTTTGGAGGGTATAATCACTGTAGTTAGTAGCAGTTCCTGGCAATGAGTGAAATCAATTATTGAGCTGCTAATGCATTTTAGCAAATATTACATCTATGCAAAAATTATAGCTGTCACTCAGACTACATTAAAGCTGGCCCAGGCTTGTGCTACCCCCAAATCCCTTGTCCTCTCCCCCTTCCCGAAGCCCCTCTTGGATCTTAAAGAAAAAAGAAAAGCACTATACTGTATACCCTTTTTTTTCAGCTTTTTTTCAGGCTGGTTCTGGTTACATCACAGGTCTTCCCTTTTCTTGTTGGCAGTGTCCAGTTCCCTCTACAGTGAGTGACACTCATGCAATGGTGCTCATTCCAGGAGTAATTCAAGCCCAGGCTGGGTGATGGGGGCATGTCCAAGATAGCCTGGGCTCACATGAAGTGGGTTGGATGAAACCCCTGAAGACAGTGGGACAGCACTAAACCAAAGGTGAGTATTACAGCAAAAGTTTTTTTTTTAATAGTTGTAGCTATTGATTTTTCTATTTGTTGCAGAAACTGGAATTCCGCTTTAATATGAGCCCTCTGTAATCCAATGCATACACAGCAAGCACAGACCACCTCCAGGCGCAGTCCTGGATTTCTGCGTAGTCAAGATAGGTCATGAGCTAGGAAGACAGGGCTGGCAGGAGGAGGACACACATTAAAGCAGAGCTCCATCCAAAAGGGGAAGCTCTGCTTGTTTGCCTCCTCCCACCTCTGCTGCCACATTTGGCCCCCTTCGGGGGGGGGGGGAGCGGGTACTTGGTTTTGACAGGTACCCGCTCCCACTTCCGTCAGATCTTGCCACAGTAGGGATTTGGCTGTGAAGCTGCAAGGCTTCAATACCAGTTTTCCTTAGTGGAGATGGCAGCGGCAGCACCCAATAGCCAACTGAAAAATCAGGTGAGGTGAAAACACCGCTGGATTTGTGGACAGGTAAGTGTCCTAGTGTACAGTATTTGTTGCTGCTGACTTTTACTTTTTTCTGAAAGAGCCTGGAGCTCCGTTTTAAATTGCTGACTGTCAGTAACAATTTCCAGAGTCTGATAAAAGGTCTCAGACTGTTGTTCTGCCTATCAGTACCATCCAGCTGGGTCTGCCGTGTTGCCATTCCTGCTAAGCCTGGGCATTTGTCCTGGCAAAATTGCGTACGGTGTTCTTACAGGTCACACACCAATGCCAAGGAGCTGAGGAAGGACCACAGGAGTAGAGCATCTTGGGAAATGTAGTCCCAAAGACAGGCGGTCTCATAACAATCCCTGAGGGGCAGACTACATACCCCAGCATGCCCAGGGAGAGTGGAGGAGTCAAGCCCAGAGGAGAACACCACGAGGCGGCCTGGGAGCAAGAAGAGGAGACCCTGAGACAGAGGGACTGGACGCAGGAGAAAGGAACTCCTATTCCAGGATGGTGTAACTGCTTTCCCGCCAGCAGCTCCACGGTCTGAAGCAGACCCATTGCATCAGGCACCCTACCGTCTGTGTGGGTGCCTGTACAGACATCACTGGGCCTGCACAGACGTCACAGTCGGACAACCTGCAAGAGCATGTTCCAGGATATCTTTCCATTGGGCCTTCTTGTCACAGTATTACACATATTAAATTCCTGAAGTCTCTCCTGATATGTTTTATCCCCAGACCTTTCACCATTTTTGTTGCCCATCTCTGGACTCATTTTATCTTATCAATATCTTTTTGTAAGTAAGTACCATATTTATCGGCGTATAACACACACTTTTTTCCCCTTAAAATCAGGGGAAAATTGTGGGTGCATTTTATACGCCGATCCCCCGCCGCTCTCCGCTGATTATGAGCGGAGCAGAGCGATCGCGCCGAGATACACATAGCTGAATGTACTCGGCTCTTCTCGGCTCTGCTCACAGTCACGCCCAGTCCCGCCATTGGACCTGTGTTATGTCCATCATAGGGTGGGACTGGGCGTGACTGAGCGGAGTCGAGAAGAGCCGAGTACACTCATCCCTGCGATCTCGGCGGCGCTCGCTCTGCTCCACCGAGTCCCTCCGCAGCGCCATATTTAAATCTGTGCAAGGCTGCACTGGGGCAAGGCTGCAAGGCTGCACTTGGGCAAGGCTGCAATGGACACTGGGGAAGGCTGCACTAACAAGGCTGCACTGACATGGCTGCAAGGCTACACTGGGGCAAGGCTGCAATGGACACTGGGGAAGGCTGCACTAACAAGGCTGCACTGACATGGCTTCAAGGCTGCACTGAGAAGGCTTAAATGACACTGACAAGGCTGCAGATGGACACTGATAAGGCTGCATTGATGGGCATTTAAATGTAAGTTTTTTTCCCTTAAACTTCCCTCCTAAAAGTTTTTTTCCTTAAAATTCCCTCCTGAACTTGGGGTGCGTCTTATACGCCGGCGCGTGTTATACGCCGATAAATACGGTATACCTTGTCCAGAACTGGAAATGACACTATATGCCCCATTCTTGTTGGGATTTTTATATTTCATTACTGGAGTCACATCTGGACCCATAAGGAGTGGAGAGGACATAGCGGAGGGGATGCTTATTCTTGATCCCAAAGTTTATATATCTGCTTGTTGAGTTGTTTGATCTGGTGAGCTAAATATATTACCAGCACGAGGTGGAGCACATTTGGTGGTTTGGAGCAAGTCTTTCAGAGCATCATATTGTATTTATTTTGGAATTTTCTTTGATGATTGGATTCACAGAAAATGGACTGTTAGCACAAATAAAATGTCACTTTATTGATTGAGACATCATACAGCCCCAAACAATTATCATTTGTTTTTTTCATTATTGTAGGTCTAAAGATATACATTTTGGGCTGGTGCCTCCTTTTATTTTAATATTTTAAAAACTTTCATTGCCTCTGGGTGAATGTTTGCGACATTTGCCCTGCGATTTTTTTTTTTAAAGATGAAAAGATTAGGTAAGAATACACAAACTTTATTTAGACAATATTTGCTTATCCCGGAGCTTCTCTTTAATGATTCATTACTGAATACAATGAATGTCTTCTATATCTGCCCAGAATTCAACTTCCAATCATTTTGTTAGTGTCTATTTAAATTTGGATTAGTTAAGTCAAATTGTGCCAGTGGTGAGTTTAAGTTTCAGTGTTATAAATCAGCCATAGGAGCAAACTGATTTTCATAGAGAGAAGAAAGCAATACAAACATTTACATTTAAAACCATATTGAAGGTTGCATACTTATTGATAAAAGCAAAGTTCAGTGCTCGCAGCGTCTTGGGGATAAGTAAACGGCCTTGGAAAAGATTACATTGATAATGTATTTAAATCACAAGCTCACCAAACATTTCTCATTTTTAATCAACTTACTTAAAACAGTGCATTAGAGATTGCTTACAATATTTCAACATCTTGCGCTGGCAATTATGGAAATGAAAGATTAAGCGCGAGGCGAATTTCAGCTGCACGCGGAAAAAAAAAAAAAAATCTCGCTGGAAAAGCCTTCTGTGGCAATACATACTAATTAAGACAAATTTAATTACTCAGCCTGCAATTCATGCTTAACAAATTATAATTGGAAACAAAACAGACGCGGAATGTGAAAGGGTACCGAGCAAGTTCTGAGCCGTTCAATTCATGTTTTTTCGAAAGTGTCGCCTATTTGGAATATGAAATCGTAGCTGGGTAAGGGACACTGGGACAAAGCTTAACTCCTAAGCTGGTTGGATCCTAGTAGATTTTTGAACGAACGTACATATAAATATTCTTTGTACATCCACGGGCTGGACGAATGTCGTTCAAAAATGTTGTTTGCTTTTAATATTTGGTTTTGGAATGAATGCAGTTTTGTGAACAAAAACCACTTACACTGTTAGAAATTAATTCAAGAAAAACCTCTTCCTTCTATGCCTTGGAATTTTCTCATTTGTTCTATTTCAAATGGCACTTTATGCTTTGACCCAGTCTATTTGGACAAGTATGGTTACCCATTGACTTGGCACCAGCCACAAGCAGTTTAAGTTTCCAATAAGACACAGACATTGAATCCAACATAGCTTTACTTCAGCTAACTGTAGTACAAAGAATGTTTTTCCAGTCTTTTGAAATGTAAAAAGACAATGACATTCCCATGATATTTCTGTGTGAAGTACCTCACTCAGGAAACATGGAAGAAACGCGGAGGGCCTTGTTAGGACTCAACTAACTAGCACTGAATAGGACAATGGTCCAGAATGGTGAACCATAGTGACACTGCACTTGCTTTGGTGACAGCATGTAAAAGAAAAAATATTTTATATATATATATATATATATATATATATATATATATATATATATATATATATATATATATTTTTACTAATTTTTTGGCAGCCACAGCTATGATGCAAAGCATCGCAGCTGCATCATAGTGACACTGCTCTGCTCTTTTTTACACAAAATCATTTGACATGATTCATAATGCCATTGTTAACTACTGTGATTGGCCACAACTATCACATGGTGTAGGGCCACGGTGATTGGCCCTGTGCCATGTTATCGTTGTGTCCATTCACAGAGATCACAGTACAGGCGGTCCCCGGGTTACAAACAGGATAGGGTCTTTAGGTTTCTTCTTAAGTTGAATTTGTATGCGAGTCGGAACAGGTACATTTTTTAACCGTAATTCCAGCCCAAAGATGTTTTTTTTAACGTTTTTTTGGATAGCATAGGGAAGGGTTAAAACCCCTGTAACATTTGTTTTGCTGTCTGTGCTCCTGTTCAAAAGATTTCACCTCACTTTCTGTCCCAGTCAGTACTGCCTGTATTAAACAATGGCATTGTGAATAAAGGCCATTGTTTACTACTGCTGATTGTGTTCAATGTGATTGGTCATAGCGATCACATGGTACAGGGCCAACGATCACAGCATACAGTTCTCCAGGGGACACAGCTATCGTAGATTCCATACCTGCATGGCCCCAAGGCCACACACAAGCACTGTTTTGGGAGGATGTTACAGTACGTCCTCCCAGAACGGCGCTTGTCCTGCCCGGCCACTGTACATATACAGCCAGGCAGGACCAGCGCCATTCAGGGAGGAACGTACTGGTGCTCCCTCCCAAAACTTTGCTAGTGGCACGATATACAATTGCTGTGTCCACTGGAGTCCTGTACCATGTGATCATTGGCCATGTACCATGTGATTGCTGTGACCAATCACATTGATCACAGTAAGCAGTAGTGAACAATGCCTTTCATTCACGATGCCATTGTTTACTACTGTGATCTCTGAGGTTGGTCACATCGATTACATGATACAGGGCCAATCAAAGCGACCCTGTACCATGTGATAGCTGTGACAAATCACAATATTAAACAATGGCATTATGAATGGTGCCAAAAGCAGTTCGAAACGGTTGACATGTTCTTTAAAGACTACCTTGTCCACAGGACAACAATGCAACAGGGTGATTTCACTGCAGAACAAGCCGCATTGACACGCTGTTACTGGAGGTGGAAAAATTACCAATTCAATAAGGATCAACAGGTACTAAAATTATGTTACAGACAGGATTCGGACAAACCAAAACTGCAGTATCAAGGCTTGTGACCAACTCCATTATAGTTGTAATTTTTTACATTTTGCCCATAGTTCCACTTTAATATATTAAAAAGTGCCGTTGCATGCTAAGAGCTATCCTTAACATACAGTAAAAGATGATCTAGCCTTCTCATATTTCTTAGCACCTTAGAAAAACCTTGCCGTTTCCAGGAGAAGGTTCACTGGGTGAGAAAAGCAAAGCTGGGATGGACGTCTGGAGATTACAGCTCGTGTGTCGGGTATAAAACCAACGAGCTGTTTATGAGCAAACACTTCTCACTGCTAGAAATATAAAAATAAATTAGGTATTTGGGAGAGCATGAAATACTCATCACAGCTCAGACCGGCATTAAGAAGAAGCTTCTGCAAATCAACAACCCTCTACGGAGCCGGAAAGTGTGTCTGAAAACCTAGCTTCTGATAGGAAAATGGGGAACGTGGAAAAAAAACCTACATACTATTGACAGCTTGTTCTTTCACATTATTCAGAAATGTGAACAAATAGAATACAACGAGCGTCATTATCCTCTCATTCCATCTTGAGATATTTTTATACTTCAAGGTTGCCTTCGCATTGTTTCACATTCAGCAGTGCGGTTTTACCCGTAATGCCCTGTACACACGATAGGATTTTCCGATGGAAAATGTGTGATAGGACCTTGTTGTCGGAAATTCCGAACGTGTGTAGGCTCCATCACACATTTTCCATAGGAATTTCCGACACACAAAGTTTGAGAGCTTGCTATAAAATTTTCCGACAACAAAAAAACGCTGTCGGAAATTCCGATCGTGTGTACACATATCCGACGCACAAAGTGCCACGCATGCTCAGAATAAATTAAGAGACGAAGCTATTGGCTACTGCCCTGTTTATAGTCCCGACGTGTTTTACGTCATCGTGTTCAGAACGATTGGATTTTCCGTCAACTTTGTGCGACCGTGTGTATGCAAGACAAGTTTGAGCCAACATCCGTCGCAAAAAATCCATGGATTTTGTTGTCGGAATGTCCGATCAATGTCTGACCGTGGGTACAGAGCATAAGTGTTATGCCTCGTACACACGATCGGACTTTCCGACAACAAAACCGTGGAATTTTGTCCGAAGGGTGTTGGCTCAAACATGTCTTGTATACACACGGTCACACAAATGTTGGCCAACAATTACGAACGTAGTGACATACTACGTGGTTTTTCAGCTCTTTAACGCCACCCTTTGGGCTCCTTCTGCTAATTTCGTGTTAGTAGAAGTTTGGTGAGTGTTGATTCGCGCTTTTCTTTTCGCGTTTTTCATGTAGCGCTTTTCAGTTTGCACTTTTTATTTCGTGCTTTTCAGTTCGTTTCTGAACGGCCGTTCGTCAACCAGACATGTTGTGGAATCGGAGGAGATAACGTGTTATGTATTATTGGCCTTGGAGTTATTGCTTTGACATTATTTTTTTGGTTGAATAATGGTTTGATTTGGTATATTTTCTATATTTTTTGGATGCATAGAATGCACTTTTTGGTTAAGTTCTATTGGCAGATAGCATGTCTAATTTCTTTTTTTTTTTTTATAATTGTATTTTTATTGAAATTTTTTCAAAGAAAAAACAAAGTATCAATATGAACAGACAATGTTAAATTTGTAAAATAATCCACAACAATGGATAGGAAATGTCCACATATGTAGAATACAAATGTAATCTGCAAGCAAATGTAGGAGTGAGAATTACTCATATGCACTAATTTCTTTTTTTTTAATGCACAATAAAAAAAATTGTGTAGAATAATACTTGGCTATTTGTTTTACAAATGACAGTTTGGGAGTAGGCAGTTACATTTTAAAAAATACAATGTAAAATTGACAAGGGACACCAACATAGTTCTATCTTTGATCTTATAAACTACGGGATAATGGTGTTGTGGTAACTTGCACAAATAAAAAAAAAAAAAAAAAAAAGCATAATAATATTATTCTTGATATCACTAGAAAAAAAAGGCCTTTGAAAATGTGTTTGCAATAACTCCATCCGTATCACCAGCAAAGCAGCCTCATTATTATCCCATTAAAGAAGAAGAGAATTGTGCGCTGCACTTGGAGATTTCATAATTTTCCATGTCATGAATGTTAATTCTCCATTGCAAACGCTAGTTTACAAGACCGACCGCTCCTGCTTCCGAGCATGTGTGTTTGTACTTTGGACTTTTGTCCCACGGACTTGTGTACACACGATCGGAATGTCTTACAACGCACATTTGTTGGCGGAAAATTTTAAAACATGCTAGCCAACATTTGTTGGCGGAAAGTCCGACAACAATTGTCCGATGAAGCATACACACGGTCGGATTTTTCGCCAACAGCCTGACATCCAACATTTCCAGTCGGAAAATCCGATCGTGTGTACACGGCTTAACACTTTCAGGTATTTATTACCATTCAGAGCTCACAGTACTTCACTATTTCTTCATCTGCTGTTTTTGTCTTCAGTAGGACAGAGCCATCTTTGATCAGGCATCATCTTGGGTCACCATCTACTTTCTGGAGACGCTGGCTAAAAGATGAAGAAAAGGCATAGCTCCCGACTGTCCCTGATTCGGAACAAAGTCCCTCTGTCCCTCTTTCCTCCTCATTTGTCCCTCATTTTGGTCTAATCAAAAAGTGTTTCTCAGTATTAAATTTCATCCAATTTCTAAATTGCTGCATTTCTACATTTCATAAGCCAGTATAAAGGAATAGTAGTGGTAAAAAAAGCACTTGTGGGTTTAACAAATTTTTTTTTTTTTTTGTATAATTCTCCTTTAACCACTTGCTTACTGGGCACTTATACCCCTTCCTGCCCAGGCTAATTTTCAGCTTTCAGCGCTGTCGCACTTTGGGTACAACATTACACGACCGCGCAATTGTCATTCAAACAAATGTTTTATCATGTTTTTCACACAAATCAAGCTTTATTTTGGTGGGGTTTTTTTTTTTTGCCAAATAAACAAATAAAGGCCAAAAAATTTGAAAAAAAACCCCCTCTTTCATAGTTTGTTAAAACAATTTGCAAACAGGTAATTTTTCTCCTTCACTAATGTGCGCTGAAGAGGCTACACTGATGGGCACTGATAGGCTGCACTGATGAGCAATGATGAGCTGGCACTGATGAGGAGGCACTAATGAGTCTGCACTGATAGGTAGCACTGATGAGTTTGCACTGATGAGGAGGCACTGATGAGTCTGCACTGATAGGTTGCACTGATGGGCACTGATAGGTGGCACTGGTGGGCACAGATTGGCAGTACTGGTGGGCACAGATTGGCAGTACTGGTGGGCACTGTTGGAACTGCACTTGATTATCAGTGTACATGTCTCTCCGCTCCTCATGCTGTCAGCAGGAGGAAAGGAGTGCCGATAACCAGCTTCTGTTTAGATCCGGCTCTTTACCCCAATCTGTGGTCATTAGTGTCCTCCGGACACTGTAATCATAGATTGCTTCGCCCGTGCACTGCAGCGGGCATGCGACAGGCGCAAATAAGGCGCGCAGTTTTATGATGGCATCCCAGAACTAGCCGGCCATGCTGTAGCCGTCATTCTGGCGTAGCAGGGGGTGTATCCTATGCCTATATACTTTTTCTGATAGGTGTTCCTCGTTCCCATATCAAAAAGTTGGAACACTATAAGAGGAAGGGGAACTAGTAGAGAGGCTAGTCCTGGGGGTCTCTGTCACATCCCAAAAATATTGTGGAAAGAGAGAAATGCCCCGAAAGGGATAGTATGGGCAGAAAACCAGCACAGGATCAAATTATAGTAGGTACAGAAACGGATAAAAGTATATAAATTTTATTCAATATACAAAAATACAAAAATGACAAACGACAGTTTAAAACCATTGGATGAAAAATGGGAAACACGAAACCTTTCGGGGAATTGCTCTCTTTCCACCATATCAAAAAGTTGGGAGGCTTGCAAAGGTACCATGTCATATATGCTTGTAGGCAGGTTGCCTACTGTGAGTTAGTTAGCATGGCTGCCCTAGCCAGGGGGAAGGGGTTAATGTCTCTTGCTGCCATTTTCAATCCATATTCAGGGGCTATTGGTGTTGTGTGTTTATAAAAGGGACAGGAATCTGGGTCCAGGATAAGAAGAGGGAGGTTGGATGGCCGAGACTAGAATTCCAAAGAGCTGCTGCTGGAGAAGAAGACTTCAGGGCAAGCCTGGGGACTCACACCCTCCATCCTAGTGAGAAAATAAAACACACGCAAAAGTGAAAGAGTGATAAACAGTGGAGGAAAATGAATAAAATAAATAAGTGGTCATGCAACGTGCACTGGCCAGGTCCTGAGGCCTGGAAGACAAAAATTATTGGGACACCAGCATTTGGGATATCGCCACTATGGACTTTGCCTATAAGGACTCTACCTGTGCAGGTATGCTGGGGCAGCCACAAATAGGCTAAGTTAAGGAAAGGATGTTTTGCTCTGTTAAAACTGCCATGCAAAGTTTTCAGTAAAGTTGTTTCAACCGCTTTGAGCCTGGTCTGAAGTTATTTAAAAAGAGCATATTGGAATCTGGCGAATCCCAAAGATTATGGGTCTGTGAAAGTACTATGGGGTATGAGTAACGCAACTACAAAAGGTTAACTCAGCAAGTAAAGGAAGAGGAGGTAACTGCTATGGGTAACCAAGTAAAGGAACACGCTACAAGCAACTAGTTGTTTGGTGTGGTAACCGGTAAGGTGGCAGGTCCTCCGGTAGCACGGGGGCCAATGTTCTCCCTCCCTAGCAGTCAGTCTCCCCTGGTAACCAGCAGCAGACTAGCGTTAAGGAAATCCATGGCTTGTTGACGAGGTATGGGAAGAAAGGAGTTAATGAGCATATATTAGGTCTGTGCTATGTGCTGGGTGGGACCCCATTCTGTTACTGGGAGTGAGGTAACAGAGGTGCGCTGGACTGGTGGAGTGGGTGCAGGCTCACCACGTTTCTCCTAATGCAAAACTTTCAAGTACAATGTGTAACAACATGGGACAAACCAGCTGTTAGAGGAACTCTGCACTTCAACACTACACAAAGTAAAGCTCATCTCTAAGTCAGGGAACTGCCTTAATGTTGGACTTTTCACATGACTGAGATCCCCGCCTGGTCCGGGCTGGTAATCCACGTGAAGTGTACCCCCATGTGCATGGGCTCATTAGCAGTAGCCTCACCTGCCATGAACATACAGTATCTCACAAAAGTGAGTACACCCCTCACATTTTTGAAAATATTTTATTATATCTTTTCATATTACAACACTGAAGAAATGACACTTTGCTACAATGTAAAGTAGTGAGTGTACAGCTTGTATAACAGTGTAAAATTGCTTTCCCCCTAAAATAACTCAACACACAGCCATTAATGTCTAAACTGCTGGCAACAAAAGTGAGTACACCCCTAAGTGAAAATGTCCAAATTGGCACAAAGTGTCAATATTTTGTGTGGCCACCATTTTTTTCCAGCACTGCCTTAACCCTCTTGGGCATGGAATTCACCAGAGCTTCACAGGTTGCCACTGGAGTCCTCTTCCACACCTCCATGACAACATCACAGAGCTGGTGGATGTTAGAGACATTGCGCTCCTCCACCTTCCGTTTGAGGATGTCCCACAAATGCTCAATAGGGTTTAGGTCTGGAGACATGCTTGGCCAGTTCATCACCTTTACCCTCAGCTTCTTTAGCAAGGCAGTGGTCGTCTTGGAGGTGTGTTTGGGGTCGTTATCATGTTGGAATACTGCCCTGCAGCCCAGTCTCCGAAGGGAGGGGATCATGCTTTGCTTCAGTATGTCACAGTACATGTTGGCATTCATGGTTCCTCAATAAACTGTAGCTCCCAAGTACCGGCAGCACTCATGCAGCCCCAGACCATGACACTCCCACCACCATGCTTGACTGTAGGCAAGACACACTTGTCTTTGTACTCCTCAACTGGCTGCCGCCACACACGCTTGACACCATCTGAATAAGTTTATCTTGGTCTCATCAGACCACAGGAAATGGTTCCTATAATCCTCCATGTCCTTAGTCTGCTTGTCTTCAGCAAACTGTTTGCGAGCTTTCTTGTGCATCATCTTTAGAAGAGGCTTCCTTCTGGGACGACAGCCATGCAGACCAATTTGATGCAGTGTGTGGCATATGGTCTGAGCACTGACAGGCTGACCCCCCACCCCTTCAACCTCTGCAGCAATGCTGGCAGCACTCATACATGTATATTCCGAAGACAACCTCTGGATATGATGCTGAGTACGTGACCTCAACTTCTTTGGTCGACCATGGTGCTTCCTGTTCTGAGTGGAACCTGTCCTGTTTAACCACTGTATGGTCTTGGCCACCATGCTGCAGCTCAATTTCAGGTTCTTGGCAATCTTCTTATAGCCTAGGCCATCTTTATGTTGAGCAACAATTCTTTTTTTCAGATGCTCGGAGAGTTCTTTGCCATGGGGTGCCATGTTGAACTTTCAGTGACCAGTATGAGAGAGAGAGAGAGCGATAACACCAAATTTAACACACCTGCTCCCCATTCACACCTGAGACCTTGTAACAAGGTCACATGACACCGGGGAGGGAAAATGGCTAATTGGGCCCAATTCTGACATTTTCACTTAGGGGTGTACTCACTTTAGTTGCTAGTGGTTTAGACATTGATGGCTGTGTGTTGAGTTATTATGATGAGGGGACAGCAAATTTACACTGTTATACAAGCTGTACACTCACTACTACATTGTAGCAAAGTGTAATTTCTTCAGTGCTGTCACATGAAAAGATATAATAAAATTTTTACAAAAATGTGAGGGGTGTACTCACTTTTGTGAGATACTGTATAAAAAAAAAAAAAAAATCATCTAGTTTCGAGGTAGCTGAAGCTCTACCCCACCACTGGTCAAAATATTGGGCTCTTGCCACCTATAGTTCCGGAGATAAAAGGCTTCTTGTGCAGCCTGTCAGAAGCTACATACAGAGCGGCCAGTTTAAATACATGCTGGCACTCTCTGTTTGCAGCAGACTGAGAGGTTGGGCACAGTGCCTCTCCTCACTTATCAGAAGCACTGAGCTTAATGGACAGCTTGGAGCCTTGGACCAATGGTAAAGGACCATTGGAACAAGCTGTCCAATAAAAATGCTGCAGTGGAGGCTGTCCTCTAAAAGACACGTGTTCCCCTCCAGCCCAGCCCTCTTAACTAGAAGGAAAAAGCATGGGTTTTGGGTATAAGATTTACCCACAATCCCATGTTTTTCCTCACACAGTTAAGAGGGAGAATGAGAATCTGCTGCTGCTGAAAAGGTACTGTTAAAATCAAGCTAAATCATATTATTATGCTATATGTTATAGCATAATAATTTTGTATTTATCTATTTACTGTGTATTACTGGTTTGAAGTTATAACTTTAAACTTCAGTAATTTGTCCATTAAGCCACCTGCTTGAGTACAGTTTTTGAAAATATAGTAAATTACCTTAAAAACAATATATAATAATTATTTCTATATTACTTATGGTATTTAACCACTTACCATAAAGGCCAATTCTGACACTTCTCTCCTAAATGTAATAATCATATTTTTTTTGCTACAAAATTACTCAGAACCCCCAACCATTATATATATATTTTTAGCAGACACCTAGGGAATATAATGATGGTCTTTGCAACTTTTTATGTTACACGGTATTTGCGCAGAAATTTTTCAAACGCTTTTTCATGAATATAAAAAAAAAAAAAAAAACACTAAGAGCCCTTTCACACTGGGGCAGTTTGCAGGCGCTATTGCGCTAATAATAGCGCCTGCAAACCGACCCGAAAGTGCCGCTGCTGTGTATCCAGTGTGAAAGCCCCGAGAGCTTTCACACTGGAGCGATGCGCTGGCAGGACGGTAAAAAAAGTCCTGCCAGCAGCATCTTCGGAGCGGTGAAGGAGCGGTGTGTATACCGCTCCTTTACCGCTCCTGCCCATTGAAATCAATGGGACGGCGCGGCTATACCGCCGGCAAAGCGCCTCTGCAGAGGTGCTTTGCGGTGGTATTTAACCTTTTCTCAGCCGCTAGCGTGGGGTAAAACCACACCGCTAGCGGCCGAATACTGTCGGTAAAACGCCGCTAATAATAGCGGCGTTTTACCGCCGACGCCGCCCCCACCCCAGTGTGAAAGGGCTCTACAAGTTAGTCCGATATTTTTTTGTATACTATGAAAGATGATGTTACGCCAAGTAAATAGATACCTAACATGTCACGCTTTAAAATTGCGCACACTCGTGGAATGGCGCCAAACTTCGGTACCTAAAAATCTCCATAGGCGTCGCTTTAAAAATGTTTACAGGTTACATGTTTAGAGTTACAGAGGAGGTCTAGTGCTAGAATTATTCCTCTCGCTCTAACGTTGTCTGCGTATGTAACCTGTGTGTATCTGACTCTGATACTAGCCAGTGCCTCACCAGCCACTGACCTCATCGCACGTCCCTGCACAGTAGACTTGCTCACTTTTTATCTGTCTCAGATTTACTGGGGTAGTCCCGCATCTTAGTCCTTTCCGATGCCATGTTCCTGGCCATGTCCTGGGAACACAGCCAGAGGCGGCTCTCTAATTAGGCGAAATAGGCGGTGGCCTCAGGCCTCGCAGTCATAGGGGCCTCGCACAGCTGGCTAGTTTACCTAATTAGAGAGCCGCCTCTTTCAGCAGCAGAGATCTCCGTCCTGAGTCCCCTCGCCCTGCTACAGGGAGAGATAACAGGCTGCGAGTGAGACGTGTGATCGGAGCTCACCTACATCTCCGGATCACAGACAGGGAGGGAGAGCCGCTCACAAGAGCCTGCTCTGACAGATCTCCCCCCTCCCCCTGCTGCCCGCACAGCCAGACAGAAGAGGAGAGAGAGCTTCTGCCCCTCCTCCTCCCACCCTCTCCTCCTGTGTCTGCCCCGCCCACTCTCCTTGGCAGTGTTCTCTGTTCTGCCTCACAGAAGGGGATGTGTGGGCGGGAAGATTCAAGCTGGAGCCCAGCAAACAGAAAAAGACAAGGGGAGTCTGATCCATCCATCCATCCAGTCCCTCCTGCCTCCCAGTGAGTACACTGATGTAGGGGATGCTCTTCCTTCCCTTCTTCCTCCATCCCCCTCTCTTTCTTTCTTTCCATTCTTTTTGTCTCTTTCTTTCTCTTTCCTTCATTCTTTCCCCATCCCCCTCTCCTTCTTTCTTTCTTTCTTTCTTTTTCTTTCCTTCTTTCTTTCTTCCTTCTTTCCATCTTTCTTTCTTTCCTTCCATCTTTCTTTCTTTCCTTCCCTCTTTCTTTTTTTCTCTTTCTTTTCTTCCATCTTTCTTTCTTTCTGTCTTTCTCTTTCTTTCCTTCCATCTTTCTTTCTTTCTGTCTTTCTCTTTCTTTCCTTCCATCTTTCTTTCTTTCTGTCTTTCTCTTTCTTTCCTTCCATCTTTCTTTCTTTCTTTCCATCTTTCTTTCTCTTTCTTTCTTTCTTTCTTTCCTTTCTTTCCTTCCATCTTTCTTTCTTTCCTTCCATCTTTCTTTCCTTTCCATCTTTATTTCCATCTTTCTTTCCTTTCCATCTTTCTTTCTCTTTCTTTCCTTTCCGTCTTTCTTTCTGTCTTTCTTTCCTTTCCATCTTTCTTTCTCTTTCTTTCCTTCTATCTTTCTTTCCATCTTTCTTTCTCTTTCTTTCCTTTCCATCTTTCTTTCCATCTTTCTTTCCTTCCATCTTTCTTTCTTTCTTTCTCTCTTTTTTTCTCTCTTTCTTTACCCATCCCCCTTTATTTCTCTCTTTGTGACAGCCTACCAGAATAGGTAGGATCTGTGAGAGCAGCTTCCCTGTGCAGCTCTGCTTGAGGAAATATATCTTTATTATGCCCACTTACCTACCCCCTGTACTGTCCACTCCCCTATATCTTTCTTTCTTTCCTTCCATCTGTCTTTCTTTCTTTATCTTTCTTTCCTTCCATCTTTCTGTCTTTCCATCTTTCTTTCCTTCCATATTTCTGTCTTTCCATCTTTCCTTCCATCTTTCTTTCCTTCCATCTTTCTTTCCTTCCATCTTTCTTTCCTTCCATCTTTCTTTCCTTCCATCTTTCTGTCTTTCCATCTTTCCTTCCATCTTTCTTTCCTTCCATCTTTCTTTCCTTCCATATGTCTCTCTCTCTCCTCTCTCTCTCTCTTTCTTTCTCCACCCATCCCCTTTTATTTCTCTCTTTGTGACAGCCTACCAGAATAGGTAGGATCTGTGAGAGCAGCTTCCCTGTGCAGCTCTGCTTGAGGAAAATATATCTTTATTATGCCCACTTACCTACCCCCTGTACTGTCCACTCCCCTATACTGTACCCTCCTAATACAGTTCATAATACAGTGGGGCCTCATGTCTAAGTTTTGCCTAAGGCCTCACAAACTCTAGAGCCGCCTCTGAACACAGCATCAACCTTATTAGGTGTTCTTGCATAGCAAGACCACTTACTGTTATCTCACATATATATATTATTATTCTTATTATAGCCAAATTTACCACCCTAACTCCTCCCACAGCTTTTACACTACATAGACAAGTAATATACCGAAACGTACGGATTGTTCCCGATTGGTGTGCTATTACTTTGTGGAACGTTTCGCCGAATGGTTCATAAAATATCGTCGTTTTTGCGGTGAAATTGGTCCCATAGGAATGAATGGTGAAATGTTCAAAACTAGAGTGGGAGGTGATAAAAGCTGACAACCCCATGATCAGCCAAAACATTATGTAGGAAAAAAGGCAAGAAGCGCCAATCTAAGTGCAGTATCATTAAAAACTTTAATTTAGATTATAAAAACAACAACAGCCAAATGGCTACTCACAAGGACAGGATTAATATAGGCAAGGACATATAGTGGGTCCAGGGACGTCCTCCTCAGATGTTGTAAAGGTGCATAGTGCAGGTTCCGGTGGAGGTGCTGTCAGCGCTCTGATGAACGGGTGGTCTGTGGGGTCTCTGCTGTGGGTGCTGAGCTGCAAGGAAGATGGAAGTGTCCGCAAGGAGAGCCGGCACCTACTAGGACATAGGAGCCAGGATCATAGCAGGAAACAGGAACCGGATGGAGACAGGCGTGGAACGCAAACACTGTTCCAGGAACCAAAGGGCGGAAGTGACGTGTGGACGTGTCAGATGACGCGTTTCAATGCTTCCGCATTTTCTTCAGATCTAACAGGCTAATGCAACAAGTGTCCTTTATATAGGAGCTGAGGAGTCAGTTGCTAGGCACCTAATTGAACCGAGCACAACATACTGAGTACAATAAAAAGATGGAATGGAGTATAGGAATTGAGTTCGGAACACCAAGCAAATATAAGAATAGAATGTAAGAAAGGTAGATGTTGAAGGAAATAAATGAATGTATATGAGGGGAGTAATGGATGATAAATGAAGAATAGTTTGTAATGAATGGCGAAAAAGATATATTGAATAAGAAAATGAAAGAAAAATAATAAAAATAAAAGAAAAGAAAAATAATAGAAAAATACAAGAGAAATAAAAGAGTAGAAAAAATAAAAAATAATAATTAAAAATAGTATAATGAAAAATAAAAAATAATAATAAATAAAAAATAATAAAAATATATATATAAAAAAAATTATATATATATATATATATATATATATATATATATATATATATATATATATATATATATATATATATATATATATATATATATAAAAGAAAATAAAAAAATTAAAAATAATATATAAATAAAAAATAAAAAAATATATATATTCGAAAAAAAAAAAAAAAAGAAAGGATAGAAAAGGAAGGGTATATATGTGAATAACTGTTATTTAAAAAATGTATAGGCAGAGAAACATATATGTAAAAAAACAACATGTATAAATATACATGCAAAAAACATACATATACACATGCATATAAATGGATCTAGTGACCCTAAAGTTGAGAATTCTGAAAAACACCTAAAATAATTGTTGGAATGGTTATATGCAGTAACACATATAGGTAAGCAAACATACACACACCCATGCATATACGTATGTATGTATACACACAAGATTCAAAATGAATTAAGATGGTGTGTGAGAGAAGTATAGCCCAAAGATAGCTAAAAGTGAGTATATCTGTAAACTGATTGGATGTATCGAAACAAGAAGAAAATGTAAATTAAAAAATACTAATAAGATACAGGTGGGGTACAGTAGAAAGAAAAACAGGAGGGAGGGAACAAGGGAAAATATAATTAGATGATGAAAAAGGGAAAAAAGATATGGACCTACAAAAATATTATTATATGCTGTATGTATAGAACTGATCTAGCCCTAAACCAGAGGCATACTGTACTATATAACTGTATTGATCTCTATATCTTCGTTGAGACCATTAGGTGCCATACTGTTTAGGGTAAAGATACAGAAAGTTTCTTGCCTGCAAAAGGCGTTGGAATCTTTCAGCAGGGGTAAAATGGTCTGATATAGATTTAATGACCCACACATTTAAATCTGCAATATTTTGTTGGTGATGAGTAGTGAAATGCCGAGCGGTACTATATAAAGGATTGTTCGCCTGTACTGCTCTTCTGTGTTTCCCGAACCTGGCACGCAGGGTTCTGATGGTTCTGCCTACATACAACAGCCCACAGGGACAGGAGATACAGTATATGACATAGGTGGTTGAACAATTGAAAAATGACTTTAAGGTGTATTGATTCCCATTGGTGTTAAAAGTTTTTTTGCCATGTGTGACATGAGAACAGGTGAGGCATAATGCCTTCTTGCACCGGTACATACCTACTAGTGGAATGAGGGTAAGTTGTTTGGATATAAAGGATTTTTTCTGAACTGGGATTTTACTAGGAGCAATCTTTGTCTTCACGTTGGGGGCCCTCCGGTAAGCAAACTGAGGAACAGTGGGTAAGGAAGGTGCTAAATGGGGATCTTGAGCTAAGGTCGACCAATGTTTTTTTATCATCCGTTCCATTCTTTTGTGACTAGCATGGAACTGAGTAATGAATCTGGTGGTTGGTTCTGTTTTATGAGCCTTGGGGTTAGGTAGGGTGTCTGTCAAATAGAAAGAGGCAGCTTCATTAATGGTACTGGAGGGATAACCTTTGTCTGTGAACTTTTTAGAAAGAGTGGTGCATTGAGAGCTGTAGTCTTCTAGTCTAGTGCAATTTCTCCTGAGCCGATGGAACTGGCTCTTGGGTATGTTTTTCACCCACCTAGGATGGTGGCAACTGTAAAAAAGAATTTCCAGCTGTTGGTTTAGTGTAGTTTTTGGTGGCAATCTGGTCATTATTATGGAATAGTTCTAAATCTAAAAAACAGATTGATTCTGAATCACTAGTCGATGTAAATGATAGGCCAAAATAATTGTTATTACAGTGGGTAATGAAGTCTTGCACGGAACTAGGGGAACCGTCCCAGATGATGATGATGTCATCTATATAACGACCGTAGAAGACCAGGTGTGCAGAGAAGGGGTTGTTCTCCCAAATGTACCTGGTCTCCCACAGTCCCATAGTCAGGTTTGCATAGCTAGGCGCAAAGTTCGTGCCCATAGCTGTCCCCTGTTTCTGTAGATAGAACTGGCCATCGAAGGTGAAATAATTGTGTTCTAAACAGAACTTGGTGGCAGAAATAATAAATTCAATCTGGGATGGGTTCAGAAGGGGATTGGAGTGAAGATAATATGAAATGGCTTGAAGCCCTACTTGATGGGGTATGGAGGTATAGAGTGAACAAGCATCCAAGGAGACCCACAAATAAGAAGACTCCCATCTGTAGGGATTTATTATTTTTAATTATTATTTTTGGAAAAAAAACACCTTAAAAAAAACAACCAAATTTTTGAAGAAAAAAATAATTTTTGAAAAAAAAAATCATTAAAAAAAAACAAAAAATGCAAAATTGGTCCCATTGGAATGAATGGCAAAATGTTCAATGTCATTTAATTGGTGTGCTATTACTTTGTGGAACGTTTCGCCGAATGGTTCACGAAATATGGTCGTTTTTGCGGCGAAATTGGTCCCACAGGAATGAATGGCAAAATGTTCAAAACTAGAGTGGAAGGTGACAAAAGCTGACAACCCCATGATTAGCCAAAACATTATGACCCCCCCATGATCAGCCAAAACATTATGACCAGCCAAAACATTATGACCACCCCATGATCAACCAAATAATTTATGACCACCCCATTATCAGCCAAAACATTATGACCCCAACATGATCAGCCAAAACATTATGACCACCCCATGAAAAAAAAAAAATAATAATTTAAAAAAAAAAAATTTTTGAAAAAAATTTTTTTTTGAAAAAATAAATAATTAAAAAAAAAAAAAATTATTTAACCGGTTCAATACAGGGCAATTTCACCCCCTTCCTTCCCGGCCAATTTTTAGTTTTCAGCGCTGTCGCACTTTAAACGTCAATTGCGCGGTCGTGCGACGTTGTACCCAAAAAAAATTGACGTCCTTTTTTCACCACAAATAGAGCTTTCTTTTGGTGGTATTTGATCGCCTCTGCGGTTTTTATTTTTTGCGCTATAAACAAAAGAAGAGCGACAATTTTGAAAAAAACACAATATTTTTTACTTTTTGCTATAATAAATATCCCAATTTTTTTTTTAAAAAACACATTTTTTCCTCAGTTTCGGCCGATATGTATTCTTCTACATATTTTTGGTAAAAAAAAAATCGCAATAAGCGTATATTGATTGGTTTGCGCAAAAGTTATAGCGTCTACAAAATAGGGGATAGATTTATGGCATTTTTAAAAAAAAATATGTATTTATTTTTTTAGCTGCGATCGCGAATTTTTTTGTGACTGCGACATTATGGCGGACACATCGGACACTTTTGACACATTTTTGGGACCATTCACATTTATACAGCGATCAATGCTATACAATTGCATTGATTGCTGTGTAAATGTGACAGGCAGTGAAGGGGTTAACCACTAGGGGGCGGGGAGGGGTTAATATGTTTCCTAGGGAGTGATTACTAACTGAAGGGGGAGGGGACGCTCAAGGGGAGGAGACCGATCAGTGTTCCTCCGTTCTGGGAACACAGATCGCTCTCCTCAGAGCTGACAGGCTGTGGATCTGTGTGTTTACACACACAGATCCACATGCCGGCCCGGTTAACGGCAATCGCGGGTGCCCGGCGGACATCGCGGCCGCTGGGCACACGCACCAGGTCCCGAGCAACGCGGCGCGCGCGCGCGCTCCCGGCGGCGCGCGCGCGTCGGCGCGCGTGCGTCCCCTAGGCGGCCGGGAATCCCAGGACGTCATATGATGCCCACCCAGGATGGGAGATCCCATCCCAGGACGTCATATGACTATGGGCCGGTAATGAAGTGGTTAAAAAAAAAAATTTGAAAAAAAAAACTAATTTTTGAAAAAAAAACTAATTTTTGAAAAAAAAACTAATTTTTGAAAAAAAAAACTAATTTTTGAAAAAAAAATATTTGTGAAAAAAAAATTAAAAAAAAATCATTTTTGAAAAAAAAAAAATCATTTTTAAAAAAAATAATGATTTAAAAAAAAAATCATGATTTTTTTTAAAAAAAATCATGATTTTTGAAAAAAAAATAATGATGTTTGAAAAAAAAAATGATTTTTGAAAAAAAAATTTTTTTGAAAAAAACAAACATTTAAAAAAAAAATAATTTCTGAAAAATAAATCATTTAAAAAACAAAACAAAAAAAAATCATTTTTGAAAATAAAAAAAAAATTTGAAAAAAAATCATTAAAAAAAAAATACTTTTTGAAAAAAAAATTTTTTTGAAAAAAAAAAAAAAATTTTTAAAAAAAAAAATCATTTTTCAAAAAGAAAAAATAGTCGTTTTTGTGGCAAAATTGGTCCCATAGAAATGAATGGCAAAATATTCAATGTCATTTAATTGGTGTGCTATTACTTTGTGGAACGTTTTGCCGAATGGTTCACGAAATATTGTAGTTTTTGCAGCAAAATTGGTCCCATAGGAATGAATGGCGAAATGTTCAAAACTAGAGTGGGAGGTGACAAAAGCTGACAACCCCATGATCAGCCAAAACATTATAACCAGCCAAAACATTATGACCACCCCATTATCAGCCAAAACATTATGACCACAACATTATCAGCCAAAACATTATGACTACCCCATGAAAAAAAAATCATTTTTGAAAAAAAAAATTATTTTTGAAAAAAAATAATGATTTTTGAAAAAAAAAAACATTTTTGAAAAAAAAAAAAACATTTTTGAAAAAAAAAAACATTTTTGAAATAAACATTTTTGAAAAAAAAATAATTTTTGAAAAAAAACCCTAATTTTTGAAAAAAAAAATAATTAAAAAAAAAACATTTTTAAAAAAAAAAAACATTTTTGAAAAAAAAAATTATTTTTGAAAAAAAAAAATAGTCGTTTTTGCGGCAAAATTGGTCCCACAGGAATGAATGGCAAAATGTTCAAAACTACAGTGGGAGGTAACAAAAGCTGACAACCCCATAATCAGCGAAAACATTATGACCAGCCAAAACATTATGACCACCCCATGATCAGCCAAATAATTTATGACCACCCCATTATCAGCCAAAACATTATGACCACAACATGATCAGCCAAAACATTATGACCACCCCATGAAAAAAAAAAAAAATTAAAAAAAAAAAAATCATTTTTGAAAAAAAAAATCATTTCTGAAAAAAAAAATCATTTAGAAAAAAAAAATCATTTTTGAAAAAAAAAATTATTTTTGAAAAAAAAAAAGTCGTTTTTGCGGCAAAATTGGTCCCACAGGAATGAATGGCAAAATGTTCAAAACTACAGTGGGAGGTAACAAAAGCTGACAACCCCATAATCAGCGAAAACATTATGACCAGCCAAAACATTATGACCACCCCATGATCAGCCAAATAATTTATGACCACCCCATTATCAGCCAAAACATTATGACCACAACATGATCAGCCAAAACATTATGACCACCCCATGAAAAAAAAAAAAAATTAAAAAAAAAAAAATCATTTTTGAAAAAAAAAATCATTTCTGAAAAAAAAAATCATTTAGAAAAAATAAATCATTTTTGAAAAAAACATTTTTTTTTTTTTTTTTAAATGTTCAGCTCTTTCAGCTAATGATGGGACTTCTTCAACTTTTTTACTACTATTTATAATTTTTTAAATATGAAGCTTTTTAACACTTTTCACAGTTACTCCAGCCACTCCAACCACACAACAGTTACTCAAGCCACTCCACCCAGTTACTCCGCCCACTCCAGTTGTAGAGGCAAGAACACTTTTCACAATTTCCCCAGAAATTGTAGCTTTTCCAGTTTGAGTTACTGCACAAGGTACAGTAATTCAAAAATGCATTCATTATAGAAAATCGGGGCCATAAGTGGGAAGTTCCAGCATACTTAGAGGGAGTCCGGGCAGGCCCTACCCTTAAAGGGTAACTCCACTTTCGTGGGGAAAAAAATTGCAAATAAAGAAAAAATAATATAGCACATATACAGCATCTCACAAAAGTGAGTGCACCCCTCACATTTTTGTAAATATTTTATTATATCTTTTCATGTGACAACACTGAAGAAATGACACTTTGCTACAATGTAAAGTAGTGAGTGTACAGCTTGTATAACAGTGTAAATTTGCTGTCCCCTCAAAATAACTCAACACACTATTAATGTCAACCTTAACCATCTTGGAGTTCACCAGAGCTTCACAGGTTGCCACTGGAGTCCTCTTCCCCTCCTCCAAGACGACATCACAGAGCTGGTGGATGTTGGAGACCTTGCGCTCTTCCACCTTCCGTTTGAGGATGCCCCACAGATGCTCAATAGGGTTTAGGTCTGGAGACATGCTTGGCCAGTCCATCACCTTTACCCTCCGCTTCTTTAGCAAGGCAGTGGTCATCTTGGAGGTGTGTTTGGGGTCATTATCATGTTGGAATACTGCCCTGCGGCCCTATCTCTGAAGGGACGGGATCATGCTCTGCTTCAGTATATCACAGTACATGTTGGCATTCATGGCTCCCTCAATGAACTGTAGCTCTCCAGTGCCGGCAGCACTCATGCAGCCCCAGACCATGACACTCCCACCACCATGCTTGACTGTAGGCAAGATACACTTGTCTTTGTACTCCTCACCTGGTTGCCGCCACACACACTTGACACAATCTGAACCAAATAAGTTTATCTTGGTCTCATCAGACCACAGGACATGGTTCCAGTAATTCATGTCCTTAGTCTGCTTGTCTTCAGCAAACTGTTTTCAGGCTTTCTTGTGCATCATCTTTAGAAGAGGCTTCCTTCTGGGAGGACAGCAATGCAGACCAATTTGATGAAGTGTGCGGCGTATGGTCTGAGCACTGACAGGCTGACCCCCCCACCCCTTCAACCTCTGCAGCAATGCTGGCAGCACTCATACGTCTATTTCCCAACGACAACCTCTGGATATTTGAAATAATATGAAATAATTTTTTTTTTCAGATCCTCAGAGAGTTCTTTGCCATGAGGTGTCATGTTGAACTTCCAATGATCAGTATGAGAGGGTGAGAGCGATAACATCAAATTTAACACACCTGCTCCCTATTCACACCTGAGATCTTGTAACACTAATGAGTCACATGACACACGGGGAGGGAAAATGGCTAATTGGGCCAAATTTGGACATTTTTACTTAGGGTTGTACTCACTCCAGTGGAAGAAGACTCTAGTGGCAACCTGTGAAGTTCTGGCGAACTCCATGCCCAAGATGGTTAAGGTTGACATTAATAGTGTGTTGAGTTATTTTGAGGGGACAGCAAATTTACACTGTTATACAAGCTGTATAATATTAAAAATGACCTTTCCTTTCCTATCTGCAGTCAATGTAATTTTCTGAGAATGCAATATGTCTACCTGGAGTTGTTCTGTACACAGAATGTGTACTGACCACTCCCCAGAAACATAATTTCCTGCTTGTGTGATTGGCTCACCCATTTTCCCAGAAGTCTGCCTAAGATACAAGTCAGAATTCAGGCATCCCCTGGAACAAAAATGTAATTTCTGGAGAGATACTCCCAATAGAAACACGTCTAAAGGGATGCAGACCCAGCAGCTTTCCTCGTTAGTGCCCTGCAGCTGCCACAGCTGACAATTAATTATGAAACCCCTCCCATTAGACCCTCTCTGCACATGGGCTAATGGAATGGGATCTGAGAAATACATATACAGTAGGGGTGCACTGAATGGAAATTTTGGTGCCGAAACTGAAAATGAAGGATGCACTAGACCGAAAAACCGAAACAGATACCGAAAATGTCAGTTTTAAAAAAATATTTATATTTTTATATATAATTGTATTATATTCAACTTTTTAATTAATATCATCAGATTAAATTAATATGATTTTATTGTGGCTATTATTGGTACCTTTAGTGCAAGAAAGGTCAAGAAAAATGCAGTCTGCAGTCTCTAACTATCTCTTGTATCATGTCTGCAATCTCTCACTTAAACTTAAACACACTGCTAATAGTATTAGCAAAATTTCCATTCGGTGCACATCTAGCAGACATGATACAAGAGATCAATGTAGCCTCACCAGTGCCCGTCACATGCAGCCTCGCCAGTGCCCGTCACATGCAGCCTGCCTGTGCCCAGCAGCCTCACTAGTGCCTGTGCCCAGCAGCCTCACCAGTTCCCATCATATGCAACCTGCCTTTGCCCAGCAGCCTCACCAGTTCCCGTCATATGCAGCCTACCAGTGCCCATCATATGCAACCTGCCAGTGCTCAGCAGTCCCACCAGTTACCATCATATGCAGCCTCGCCAGTGCCCATCATATGCAGCCTCACCAGTGCCCATTATATGCAGCCTCACCAGTGCCCATCATATGCATCCTGCCAGTTCCCAGCAGTCCCACCAGTGCCCATCATATGCAGCCTGCCAGTGCCCAGCAGCCTCACCATTGCTCGTCATATGCAATCCACCAGTGAGCATCATATGCAGCCCACCAGTGCCCGCCATATGCAGCTTGCCAGTGCCCATCATATGCAGCTTGCCAGTACCCAGCAGCCCCATCAGTGCCCATCATATGCAGCTTTCCAGTGCCCAGCAGCCCCACCAGTGCCCATCATATGCAGCTTGCCAGTGCCCAGCAGCTTTACCAGTGTCCATCATATGCAGCCTGCCTGTGCTGCATCAGCAGCAACAGTAACAATGTCCCGCCATTGGATCAGTGTGCGGTCTATCACAGGAGGTGGGACATTGTTACTGCAGCTGGGCGATTCAGCTCCGTGAAACACCGAGATCGCGTCGATGGGAGGAGGAGGGAGTGGAGGACTGGGCACGCCAGGATGACACTCCTGCAATGGATGGCACCCAGGGCAGACCACACCCCCTTCCGGTATGCTGGTTTTTTTTTCATTCGGCCGAAATTTCGGTGCACCTCTAATATACAGTACAGTACCTCCAACAAAAATTAAACTTTGCGGCTTTTTCCATAATTTTGGGTTGATCAAAATGTTCCTTCTATTGTAGTTCTTATGTCAATGTATTTTATTGAATGTGTACACTATATGTAGTTAATGTATGTGGTTTATTAAAATTTGTTTACAATTTTCAAATGTGCCTTTAAAGTCCATTTTTCCTTATCCAAAATAATTTTCAAGAATGAGACTTTGCCAGGAAAGTAGAACTTTATAGAACTCCCGCCTCCATTATCTTTGGTCACCTGTGGCCTGGTCAGCAGTGGCTCTATGTTCCTGTATCACCCTGCTGAGGACACTTTTCAGCGATTTAGTCCTGCTCCCTTTTAGTACCTCAATTTACACCACCAGTTGAGTAAATGATCTGTCTAAGGCACAGGGCATAATGGAAACCTGTATTGACAAAATACAGAGTCTACCAATGCTTCTCCTGAGGTTCTCCTGAAAATGCAAGTTGCATGGTTGTCTTGCTAGGCGGTGGCTTTAGTAATTTCTGAGTCACCGATACAGTTCAGCTTTGCAAATCAGTACTTCTGATTGTCCAGATCTGCATGATTGATCTGGGTTATAGACTCAAGATGTACTGAAGGCAGTCAGTTTTTTGCCTTCCTCTGGATCAACTGTGGGTATAGTATTGGGTATATTGGATTGTACAATATATATTTTTTTTTTTTTTATGGTTGAACTGGATGGACTTGTGTCTTTTTTCAACCTGACGAACTATGCAACTATGTAAAACAATGCATTGCAGCACCCAGCATGCATAGAAAAGGTGTTGAACATTTCTCAGAAGGTCAATAACGGCAGACTCTGTGTTTCTCTCAGTATCAGTTTCCTTTTTGTGGCAAAGTTTAAAAGGATCTATCAATGCGTGGGCATTTCTTTAAAAGTAATTTTTCTTCTTTTCACACTCATAAAAAAGACATTTTTGAAAATTGTGGTTGGAAGAAAAATTATTCACCAAGGAAGAGATTTGGCTGGCGATTGAACCTGGCACCTTTTAAACATAAGTACTAAGTGTCAGACAGTTGTGCTACCCATCCAAGAGACAAATGAGGTCACAGGCATGGTATTGCAAAGTATACTTCCACTCAGCCTTATTTTAAAGAACTAATAAGTTTTCATAAAAAGTTAAAGGTTTCATGCTGATCATGCCAAAGTATTTTAAATAGGCCACTCCTGAGATTGATTATCTTCACATCCCAGTAAAACAAGGTGAATGTATTACTGGGTCTTCTTTGTTCTCCTTTCAGTATCCCCATGTTCCTCATTTACTTCCCCACTTGTCCCTCACCTTTTTCTTCATCCCCCATTTAATAGCTCTAAGTTTTCACCTCTTCCTTCCTTCACAATTCAGTATCACCATGTCCCTCATCTACTCCTTTCTCCACTGATCAGTCCTCTACCGTCTGCTTTCTTCACTCAGCAATGCATCACTATATCCCTCACCTGTTTCGTCTTCCAGCATTCAATAGCACAATGTTCCTATACTTTTGTTTCCTCCACCATTTAACAGCTTTGTGTAGCGCGCGCCCTAGGGGGCCGCAGGTGAAAAGGGATCCTACACCCTGCACGGCTAAGCACACCAAATTTTCACAGTCTCCTGGAGTCAGAAAACTGTCCAGTACTTTGTTTTGTTTTTTAATTGAGGGATTAGAACTTGCTTGCAGAAAAAACTCAGCGAGGACACTTTAAGGGATCTAACTGGGCCCCTGGGTTGTGTAGCAAAGTTCAGTGTCCAGCTTACATCCATGTGGCTACTGATCCCAGCACCACCTCTTCAGGCACTGCCAGCCCATCTTGCTGCAGCTACCCCTTCAAATAGCCCTCCTGGCTACTTATCCACAGTCCTCCCAGACTGGCACTCTCTCTCTCTCCAGACTGCTCACACACCAGCCCACCTGGCTGACTTCTTAGGAGACCACCTGGATGTGCTGATCTTCTCCTGCCTCTAGGAAGGATTTCCTCAATATGTTGTAGAGGGTCTCTCCAGCACCCGAGCTCTAGGCCGAGGTCAGCCCTCTCAGACTAGGGGGCACCCTCAAGGGCCACCGACAGCATCCTCAGCACTCCTTCTCCCTCTTTCCGACTGTCCCTGCTGACATGACCCCTGAGTATTTATGAAGTGCCTGCCCCCTGCCAGTCTACTTTGCTGGGGATTGGCTGGAGCCCTCACCAATACTCCAAGCAGCTCCTCCTAGACTTCACCCTCTACTTCTAGATGTTTCTCCAGGTTCCAGAGAGCTGGGGGAGTTACCAGAGATGCTGCTGGCTGAGTCATCCAGCCTCCCTGAGTTACTCAGCCCTGGCTCTTAGCCAGGCCAAGTTTTCCTACACTAAGGGTCCTTTCACACTGGGGCGGGGGCGTTGTCGGCGGTAAAGCGCCGCTATTGTAAGCAGAGGCGCTTTGCCGGCGGTATAGCCGCGCCGTCCCATTGATTTCAATGGGCAGGAGCGGTGAAGGAGCGGTATACACTCCGCTTCTTCACCACTCCGAAGATGCTGCTAGCAGGACTTTTTTTCCCGTCCTGCCAGCGCATCGCTCCAGTGTGAAAGTCCTCGGGGCATTCACACTGGAATTAAAGCAGGGGCACTTTCGGGTCAGTTTGCAGGCGCTATTATTAGCGCAATAGCGCCTGCAAACTGCCCCAGTGTGAAAGGACCCTTACTACTACATTGTATATCCTATCTAGCACACTAGAGGGTGCTACACTCATGTCATTTACCCTTGCTCTTCTCCTTCCTCCACCATTCATTAGCACTATGTCCTTCACCTTTTCCTATCTTCACAATTTAGTAGCACCATGTCACACACCTTTGTCTTCCTCCACATTCAGTAGCGCCATGTCCCTCACCACTGCCTTTTGTTACCATTTGGCAGCAGTATGTTCCTCACTTCTTATTTTGACACCATTCAATAGCTCAGTTTTTCTTAACACTGCCTTCTTCTGCTGGTAAGTTCTTCATTTCTTCCTTCCTCAACCATTCAACAGGACTGGGTTTTGGGTTTTTTACCTCATTGCCTTCTCCCTCTTCAAATGCTTCCATTAGTACTTCAGTGGCTCTAAAGCTGGCCATACACTAGTAGAATTTAAAATTCATACACAATTCGTGCAAATGTTTTTTTACAAAAATACTGAGTACGAACTATGACTTGACGAATGTCATTTAAAAGTACTTCAAAATTTTGTTTGTTTTTAACATTTGATTTTGGAATATATTGACTTTCCCAAACAAAAACCACATACGCTGTTAGAAATTTGTTAGTTCAAAAAAACTTTTTAATCCTGCTCCTTCAGATCTTCTCATCACTGCGTTCAAAAAACGAATGTTGATTATTTATTCCAAATACGAATGTTAACAGCAAACAACATTTTGAAGTACTTTTCAAGCGACAGTCGTCAAGTCATCAAATGTACTGAGAATTTTTGGATGAACGTTCTTTCAAACATCTACTAATATATGGCCAGCTTTAGTAGGAAGACTACACACCAGAAAAAAACAATAATGCCCCGTACACACGGTCGGACTTTGTTCGGACATTCCGACAACAAAATCCTAGGATTTTTTCCGACGGATGTTGGCTCAAACTTGTCTTGCATACACACGGTCACACAAAGTTGTCGGAAAATCCGATCATTCTGAACGCGGTGACATAAAACATGTACATCGAGACTATAAACGGGGCAGTGGCCAATAGCTTTCATCTCTTTATTTATTCTGAGCATGCGTGGCACTTTGTCCGTCGGATTTGTGTACACACGATCGGAATTTCTGACAACGGATTTTATTGTCGGAAAATTTTATATCCTGCTCTCAAACTTTGTGTGTCGGAAAATCCGATGGAAAATGTGTGATGGAGCCTACACACGGTAGGAATTTCCGACAACAAGGTCCTATCACACATTTTCCGTAGGAAAATCCGACCGTGTGTACGGGGCATAAGAGCAGTTGGTGTTCATTCACATAGTGCTCCTTCTTGGTAAAACACTGAGATTTCTGGAGTGGTGATAATGAAGGCAGAGCCTCCCATTAAGAACTCAGTTTGAGAAAGAACACAGTAAGATTAACAACAGTTTCTTTAAAAAAAGGGAAAAGAATCTGCAATAATGTTAGCGAAAATCTTTACATTAACTATCTACAATGGCTTTTTTACTTTAAAACTGAAATTGTGCTTTAAATATTCATTCTGACAATACCCAATGCATACAGTTCTGGACTATCTTACCAAAAAATCTAGCATGCTTTGCAAACTGAGTGCCATGGATCTACTCTGTATTCATATTTTTATAATATAAAAATGTAATATAATTAAAAATTATATAGTTAATATAAACTTGTAAACCTTCAAAAAAGCTTGAAAATAAAATTGAACCAAACCCATTAAACTTTCCCTGTAAGCACTGACATGGCGTGCATAACCAAACAATAAAAAATGCATCGTTTCACAGTTAATGTCTTCAGCTGTCTGACCAATTCATAACCCAGCTACGTTTTTACAACTGCAAATAAAATTCAAGTTTGGGGGATTTAATGTCAAGAGATTTTTTTAGCCAAAAAAATCCACTTTCTTTCCTTTTACTCACAAAAAATTGTGAGACAAAGATAATCTTTATGTAAATGTTGATATGAAATTTTCTCCACTCACGCTGTAATAAATCAGATCTTTTAATTAGGCTCTGGAGGCTCTGATAGAACTGAGCTTCTTGTTACGAGGATATGTTGATAGGATTTTGTGCAAAAGAAAAAGAAAATGTATAATGTTAACATCTTGTCTCATTATATAATGCTACATTTGCAATACATTGCTTTAAGTGGTGGTTGGTAAAATAAATGGAGGGGGGGGGGGCTTTGTATTAAAGAGGCCAAGTGAATAAAATATTTCATATTAAGTGGACCAGTTTTTAAAAGCACACCTGTAAAAGCATTTTTAGGATTTTAGATATTTTTAAATAAAATAAAATAAAAAAAACTTTTATTTTACTATAAAGAGAAACAGGTTTTCACTTCACCAAGCCACATCCACATCCACACATGAAAAAATTGTCGCGGGCTGAAATAATTCAAGCACTGCCTATACAAACCGGACTTTATAGGCTCAATATAGGACACCACAAAGAACAATTAAATAAAATACAGTGTATTTATTCAAGTTATTAAAATACATAGATAAAACTCTCTTCAGAGGTGGTTCTGGCAAGCTCAGTAGATTGCTTTAAAAAAGGCCTGGATTCTTTCCGAAATATACATAATATAACTTGGTACTAACATTTATAGGTAAAGTTGATCCCTCTTGGGGGATCAGGAAGGAATTTTTTACCCTGCTGTAGCAAATTGGAGCATGCTTTGCTGGGGTTTTTTGCCTTCCTCTGGATCAACTGTGGGTGAAGGATTGTGTATATGGGCTTGTATTATTATTATTATAATTTTTTTTTTTTGGTTGAACTGGATGGACTTGTGTCTTTTTTCAACCTGACTAACTATGTAAAACATTGGCGTGAACTGCCTCCACAAGATTCAGGTGTTGACAAACTCAAGATCATATACCCTACTATTGGTACCAGAAATGATAAATAGATTTTATATACAGCAAGATAATAATTGTGTATGTAAGAGCCTGTATATTTCTGCTAGTCATGTTAACGTTTTGCCAGTCCAGGCTTCCTCAGGTCCCCATATAATAATATTATATGGGGTCCTGAGAAAGCCTGAACCGGCAAAACGCTGACCTGACTATCGTAAATATACAGACTCTTCCATGCACAACTATTATCTTGCTGTACATATAATCTATATAGAATCTATTTATCATTTCCTATAGTAGGGCATATGATCTTGAGTTTGCCAACAGCTGGATCTTGTGGTGGCAGTTCACGGCTATGTTTTAAAGTGGGTGAAAATGTAGCGCTAGTGAGAAAACAGTGCTAGTAAACTGTGTAAATACATGAATAAACATATACATGAGTGATGCAATCTAAACATGAATAAGTCCCAATTGTAAGACAATAGGAGACAAGTAATAAATCCCAATTGGGTCAGTCCCAAGTGCTGGTGGGTACACCACAAATGAAGGATTGTTCATATAAGGAGCCAGGGGCACCGCAAACAAAGAATTCTTCCTATAAGGAGCCAGGAACACCAGGGTTAGTATCCATAGAAAATTACAACAATGAAACATGAGAGTGGGTACATTTACCAGAAGCAATGGACCTGGATGTCAGCGGCACCAGGTCAGACAGGCATGGGTAACCGAAACCTCGGTATGGCAGGAACAGTTCAGAGGATCCTGAAGTATCAAACAGAGGGACAGGAGCAGTCAGCGATGTCCTTGAGGGCGCAGTATTCTCCCAATGGAGTCACAACGATGGAGCCAGCCACGGAGCCATGGATGACCGGATGGAAGGGTCGGGCAGGCTCAAAATGCAAAGGATATGTAATAAAGAAGAAGCTTCCAATGGTGCAGATCAAAAAAATTGGGTGTTTATTTTCATAAAAACCAGCATACAGATGAAATGTGATCACGGATAAAAAAGCAATAAGGGGAGCAGCAAAACCAATCCCTACGCGTTTCGCCCTACTAGGACTTCTACTGGGGCATCAGATATATATATATAATCTATCTCTCTTTTTATTTCTGTCTCACATTTAGGGATTGGGAGTTCCGTCTCTGTTGTTTTCCTGCTAATAGCCCAACCAGCTATTATTATAAACGCTATATAATCTATTTATCGTTTCCGGTACCTATAGTAGGGCATATGATCTTGAGTTTGTCAACACCTGGATCTTGTGGTGGCAGTTCACGGCTATGTTTTATCTATGTAATTTAATATTTTGAATAAATATACTATATTTTATATAATTGTTCTGTGTGGTCCCCCATATTGAGCCTATAAAGTCCGGTCTGAATAGGCGGTGCTTGAATTATTTCAGCCCGCAACTATATTTTCATCTTTTATTATACTATATTTAGCAAATAGAGTGAGTTGGTGAGTGGTGACCCCATTATTTCTCTGCTGTTGTTCAGCAGTTAATGTATAACTTTATTTGCATAATTGCATTCTTTAAATTTGTCTTGAGTTCAGCTGTAAAGTAAATCTATATTTTTACCCATGCAAAGGTCAAAGCAACAGGTTTACGTTAATGCCACTTACCTGACCCTCCACGCATACTTACCTTCCCTGCTCTCCCCCTCCACATTCTGTTTGGCCTTGAAGACTAATTGCCACAGTACTTCTGGGTATGGGAGAGCATATAATACAGCAACTTGTACCTGAGCAGTGAATCACTAGGTACCAGTGATATGATAGTGTATATAGAATGAAAGGAAAGGCGCTGTGCTCATGTGTAAAGGAATAAAAAAATGGACATTAATATGTGATCATACTCATATGACATTCCAATAAATATCAGTTGTGAATACAACATTTAATGATATTTGATATGATGTGGGGGTAGGGAGGGAGTCCTACACCTTGTATGAGTTTCAACCAGAGTTCCACCAGGTTTTCTCTTTACTATAGGTAACTGAAGGGGTGGCAGAGTGAAGAGAAGGAAACTACTGTATATACAGTATCTGGGTAAACCTATTGCTTCTCTTTAACTGACCTTAAAGGGGTTGTAAACCCTCGTGGTTTTTAACCTCAATGCATTCTATGCATTGAGGTGAAAAACCTCTTGCAGTGCAGCAGCCCCCCAGTGCCCCCGTTTTACTTACCTGAACCCTCTTTCACACGCCGGGGATGAGCATACCAGCTCTAGCCGGTGTCTCATGTCCTGATTGGCTAGATTAATAGCAGCGCAGCTATTGGCTCCAGCTGCTGTCAATAAAATCCAATGACACGGGGGGCGGGGCAAAGGCCAGCATTCATGTCTATGGACGCAAGTGCTGGGCCCAGGAGCGCGCTCGCAAGGAAACCCCCTCGGGAGAGCGCTTCTCCAAAGGGGTTATCTGATGTGGGGAGGAGCCGCGAGAGCTGCCAGGGGACACCAGAAGAGGATGTTCGGGGCCACTCTGTGCAAAACGAGCTGCACAGTGGAGGTAAGTATGATATGTTTGCTATTTAAAAAAAAAACAAAAAAAAAAAAACGATCCTTTACAATCACTTTAAGTGCTGCCACGAAGTGAAGGAATACAAGGAGAAATTTAGATGGCTCAAAGATATTTTTTATTGCACGTTTCACAATCGTGTTTATATATATAGGTTTACATGCACATATACAATGTTGGAAGATGTTAGTTATCTTCTATGTTTTGGACATGTAGCATTGTGGACTACAGTTATAAAGTACAGTAATACTCCGGTATTTCTATGCATTACATGTCCCTCTAGTGCCCAGTGTTATCAACTGACATCATGTTTGTGAGCCAACCTAAAAGGGATTGTGGGATGAGTAGTTCCACAGACTGAGAATTGGTTTGCCTGACTCTGTACCTGGATTACATATCCCAGGGATCTTTGCTGTCATCATAGAGATTGCTGGGAGGAACTATAAAAGAAACCACAGCTCCACCCTGCGCTCTCTTCCTCCTGGGCCTGACGTGAGACAGACCTCTCAGTGCATGCAGAGAGAGGTTGCGGCCTACCACGTGGTGTACCACATTATAACCCGGATGAGAGGTCTAGCACTGCTTGCTGTTCATCAGACATCCATTCAGCACCACTTTGGTCACCCCCCTACCCGTGTTCTGAACCTCGCATTGGGATATCGTTACGGCGGATCCACTGCATGTGTGTCGCTACAGGAGCTGCTGTCCAGAGGGCGTTAAATCGGGCTGGTCGTTGGTGAGAGGGCAATTGCCCACCTTTACAAATCCTTTTCTCACAGGTTCACTGGGACACTTTGCACAGACATCTTTACCTTGGGAGTACTTTATTGAACCTATCTTGAACACTGTGCATAAACACCTTGCTTACCTGCTCAGTTATGTACACGGGATGCTGAGGCAAAGTCCTCTGAATGTTTTTTTTGAAAGTTTGAAACCGGCGTTTAGAAACGCCCGTTTAGCCGCGTTTGCATGCCACGTTTGCGTCTAGAAGCGTTTAGTAAGGATAATATCATAAGACCCTCCCCAAGCTCAAAAAAAGGTTTTATTTAACTATTTCAGCCATTTTGTGAGACCAGAGTGAGTAGCAGCAGAGAGAGCAGCAGTGTCCTTGTATTTGTCCCCATTTCTGTGCTTTTTTTTACAATGGATCCCATAATGAGCATATGTGAGGAAATGCTCCTGACTTTGCTCTTGATGAGGCTAGAATGACGCCGAAAATTGCGTGCGAGGACCAGAGTTCGTCGCTACTGGACCTATCCATTGATCGCGCAGCGCATGTTAGTAGGATATTTTACCAACATGTACGTACAGCTGCGTACCTACCCTGATAAATTTTTTCATTTTACACACATGTCCATTGCCTCATTTGACATTCTACTAGAAAAAGTTCGGCCAAGTCTGACACGCTTGGACACGAACATGAGGAAGAATGTGCCACCAGAGGAACGTCTGTTGGTGACTATCAAATTTCATGAAACTAAGTTTGATCACGTTGGTGGTCAGACTCAATGGTGTGGTCATCTTTTTCATATCTAACAACATTGCGAGTGGTGTATTGGATTGGATCAAGGGCTATATATGGTCTATGAATCATTGCAAGTAATTACCAGGTTTTTTTTATGTTTTCTCATCGTTTTCCATCATTTTTTAGTGTTTTAATGTCCAAAAAATTGGGTACCTTTAAAAATGCCTTAAAACGAACTCATCAGAACTCATTTTTTTGCCTTCAAAGAAAGGCTGTTAAATGCAACTGCCTAAAAATGACTATAAACGAAACTGTGTACATGGTCACATAAGATAACATTGAATGAGTTCATTGAATGAGTTTGAATGCTTAATGTTACACCTTATTGGATACAATTAATGAGCTTTTACTGCCGGTGAAGACCATCAGATCTGCAATGGGGACATTGCTGTCATTATTGCTACTAGGGTCCTTATACCATTGCCATTAAGTCTGACCTCTCATTAGGGTTAAAGGTTCATAGGCTAGCCAAGGTTTCCCCTTTAGAAATCTGTCAGCATAACCATTTAACTTTGTTATCCTTTCAGGTGCAAGCAGTACTCCGCTGTACATGTGTATATAATATACTGTTTACCTGCAAATATCTTGACTTATTGTGTTACTTGGAGGAATTCCTTTGCTGAGTTGTCGCTGTTGCCCAAAACTCAGCAGATCATTTACCTCCTCTTTGTGACAATATCTTCTTTGAACTGGCCTAGTAAACATTATCAGCATATAAACGCACAGAGTTGTCTGATTTATTGCTTTAAAGTGGTGCAAAGATGTCTGAACCCACAGTGTCAGGTGGGCTGGAATGTTCATCAGGTCATGGCAGTGCAGATGAGCAGGTAAATCCAAGCAGTCCCTTAGGGGGCCATGCTACAGACATATATCTCCTTATACAATTGCTGCCACTTTATCTTGTGAAATGAACCTAATTTCTTTGAGCCATCTAAATTTATCCTTTTGTTCCTTCACTTCCTGGGGGGTTTGCTGGTTTTGATTCATCAGTTTTTTTTTTGTTTTAAACATTTTTAATGTGTTCTTGGTTTGCTAGGAGATGTATTTGGATATTTATAATTGACACATAGTAAGATTGTCACGATTTGAGCGTCCTTTGATACAAATCACATTGATGTGTTTCTTGGTCTGCCAGAATTGTTATCAATGTTATCCTATCGTTCCTGGAGCGCATCATATTTTGTATATTTTTCTTTATATATACACATGTATATGTTCATTTATATGATATATAATGTATTTTAGTGATTTTTGTTATTCATTTGTTCATTTATTATGGTATTTTTCAGCTTTCATTTTTAATTAATATTTTGTGCCTTTCTTCATTTACATTGTTTGTATGTACATGTGTATCATTTCATGCGCATGTGTATATACATTTTTATTTCATATATTTTGTTTTTGTCTTTCTATGCTCTTTATTTGCATACTTTTCTACATATCTTCAAAGCCTTTCTGGCAAAAGTTAGCATCTTTTTGGCATATTAAGGGTTACAGGGCGTTGTGGCTGCACCTTTCAGCCTTTCAGTTGGTGCAATTGCTTCAGCTGCCCTGATTACTTTTGTGACTTTCTCATTGATTGCATCTGCAGGTTCAATGAAGATAAACTTGATGTTTGAATATTTTTTGTATATATATATATATATATATATATATATATATATATATATATATATATATATATATATATATATATATTATATATGAAGTGTATTAGAAACTGTACACACTGTGTTAGATACTGTATACAGCGCCTGCACTTTATTAGAAACTGTACTACAACTGCACTGTATTGTGTACACCACCAGAAGTGTCGTAGAAACTGTACACATTGTATTAGATACTGTGTACACCACCTGCACTGTACAACGGCTGCACTGTATTGTATACTGTGTACACCACCAGAAGTGTAGTAGAAACTGTACACTGTATTAGATACTGTGTACACCACCTGCACTTTATTAGAAACTGTACTACAGCTGCACTGTATTGTGTACTGTGTTCACCACCAGAAGTGTAGTGGGAACTGTACACACTGTATTAGATACTGTGTACACAGCCTGAAGTGTATTAGAAACCGTACACCACAGAATGCACTGTAGATAAATATATATATGTATATATATATATATATATATATATATATATATATATATGACACACACACAATCTCAAATACACTGCCACTAACTGAATAATCTAAATCAAGCTATCTCCATGCCAACAACACTACACACGGCCACCGTGTAGGCAGCCTTATATAGTGTGGGGCGTGGACTTAGACCCCCTGAGCCATGATTTGCCGAAGGCACCCTGCCTTTGGTCAATTATGGCTCTCTTAGCAGAGCGTGCTGTGATTGGCCAAAGCATGCAGGTCAGGTGCATGCTTTGGCCAATCATCATACAGCAATGCACTGCGATTTCGCAGTGCATTATGGGGCGTTCTGCGGCACTCAAATTTTCCATGAACGCCCTCTTCGGCGAACGAGCAAACACCCGATGTTAAACCTAAACTTATGTTCAACCCGAACATCAAGCTCATCTCTATAAGTAACCTTATGGTGGTTACTTAGTGGTGTTCACCTAAAGTGACCCTAGGGTCACTTTAAACCTCAGACTTGCCTTGCCATCTGATTTTGTAATTTTAAAACAGACAATACGTTGTCCAAAAATTGAACGCATGAGGCGTTTTTATCCTTGTACATTAATTACTAAATTTTAAATAAATCAAAAGCTCTTCGCTACTCTACTAAAATGTAATTTTGGTTTTGTCTACCCTTTGGTGAAATCCCCTCTCTTTTCCTGTCCCAATAGGATAACACAGAGCAGAGAAAATCAGACCCTTACCTGCTTTATCTAAACTGGACTGTAGAGGGAATTATCTGCACTGTTCAAAGATGAAAAAAAAATCTTTCATTTTTATGTAAAAAAAAAAATCAGAGCGACAGTTTGGAAAAATGTGGGCTTTTGTAACAAAAGTTCAGGTAGGTTCAGGAAATCTAAAATGGTCCAACAAAAGAGATGAGACTATTTTAAATGTCAACAATTGCATACAGCAGTGCGTCATTACTCACCTCTAAGGTTGATTTGTTGTTGCATTTTAATTAAGATGAAGAAAAAAAAAGGTGACACGAGTTTTAGGATCTAAAAAGCATTTTCATGTTTTAGTCACTGGGACACAACAAAACACTTTGATCGTAACCACAGATGTCCCCCTGGTGAATACAACCTTCTCTCCGGCTCATCAAATAAAAAACAGAGAATAGGGAGCTGTGCAGACCAAAGAAATGTAGCTGCTAAATTAGGTTAGGCTAAAGAGGAAGAGCGTACAGGATTATTAGTATAGAACAAAATATTACAGCGCACACATGCAAAAAAGCCATTTACCTCCAGCAAGGCTTATTTAAAACACCTAGACATTTTCAAAAAACATTATCAAAAAATATGGGGATTTGGTCACACCATATTGCTATATGGTGCTTAAGCCCACTTACTGCGACAAAGTACCCCATAACTTAAGCACCATATAGCAATATGGTGTGACCAAATCCCCATATTTTTTGATAATGTTTTTTGAAATGTCTAGGTGTTTTAAATAAGCCTTGCTGGAGGTAAATGTCTTTTTTGCATGTGTGCGCTGTAATATTTTGTTCTGTTGTATGGTCTTATGGCTGCACCATCTTTAATGCATCTTTTAGGGTGTGCCCCCCAAATATCTTGTTTGGATTATTAGTATAAGGGCAAGATTCCAGTCAAAAAAAATTAATAAAAAATTGGTAAACCATTAAAATTGTAGCACCCTGGTCCTAATCAGGGCTGCTAATAAATCTAGTTGTGCTAGGTGGTAACTAGCTTGGCTAATTGGTAGGTTGATCCACTGATTCCTGTCCCAAGTCTGAGTTTGGTGTAGTCTCTCTTCTGCCAATAGGTGGCACTGTTGCTTTTGGCATTAGTATGATGGATTACCATAAATTCAGGTAATGGGTAACTAGGTTGTCTTAGCCAATCAGCAGGGGTTTCTGTGGTCGTTGTGTATGCTGAGATAAGCTATTTATTTGGGAGGAGTCAGGTGATCGGGGTTCTTCCCGCCCAGGGCCTCTGCCTGGGTGGGTGTGTGTTGAGGAGCTCCTGGTTGCTAGACCTGAAGCCAGAGGCCTATCCAAGAGCCATGCTGGCTGCTAGGTCCACATAAGGCCTATCTAGGAGTTTGGGGATTCCGCAGAGGAGGTGCAGCCAAGGTTAAGCCTGAAGCCTGGGGTGGATCTGTGTGTGTTAGAGGCTCTGCCCGAAGGGAGCCTGATCATTGTCGGAGGTAAAGGAGAAGCAGTTGCCACAAATGGACGAACACTCCTGTTACCAAAGGCACGTTTGAGAGGGATGAAGTTCTGAAGGAGTACCAAAGCAGACGCTTCACTAGCCAGGGACAGTGAAGTAGTGGGAAAGCTTCAGTGGAGACTCATCCAGGAAGGCAGCGGGTAGCTGTAAGTAAAGCTTGAAGATAAAGTTTATCAGTTAGCTGTGGGTGAAGCTCGGGAATTCAGCAGGCGAGCTGAGTTTAAGGATCTACAGTGGGATACTGTGAGTTAAGCTGGAAGATCTACAGTGGGTTACTGTGAGATAATTTGTTGCCATAGGAGACAGCGGTTCCTACAAGATACAGATTGCTGCATTCAGCTTAAAGGCCCTCATTCTGTATTGCTATCTGCCTAGTTCTATTTTTGTCTGCGGAGTTTGCCTTAATTGCTATTGCATTTGCCTAAGGGTGTCCTGTGCCTTAAACCCTCTCTCCCCAACGTTCCTGTAAAGGGAAATAAAACCCTCTCTTTTACAAAAAGTGACTGGCGCCCAATCTTTTTACCTTGCACTACACCCACTATGCCTAGTAACCTGCACCCTGAGAAGGAATGTCAGTTCTGCCTGGCTCTGGGGGCCACCATCAGGCCCTTGGAAATTGGGGAGACTGCTACAAAAGATACAATAAAAAAACAGACTTTTGCAGCAATTCTCACCTTCAATCTAGAGATATCTCCCGCACTACTTCTTTCCATCACAAGATATTCTCAGTCTTCTTGCTTGAATGACACCCAATGCTGCCCAACCCAAGACTGTGGAAAGAATATAAGTGCAGGGTGTCATAGCCCCAACTGCCCACCACCAGGAGAACACCAAAATGAGAACAGGGTGCCGCCAGTCATGTGACCAGCCAAAAACATCAAAAATACCCAAAATATAAAATACCACGGGGGGGTGGCAGCCCAGCTTTAAGGAGTGATAACTTGTGTGGTAAACATTGTGAATTAAATTTTACATTTTATTCCATAAAAAAATATGTAAACCCAACATTTCATGTTTCTGATATGTGCCCGCTGTGCTGTATACCTGTATGGAAAAAGTATCATGTTCTCTTTGTATTGCTTCCTTTGTGTGAAATCCCTGGTGTTCCTGCCAGTCCCTCTGCTATCCTATCTTAAACTGACCACACTAGGTATGAGATCACATCCCTCAGCATAGTCAGTTTCTTGGCTGTGCTGGGAGAACAGCCTGCCTGTCCTCCAATCGTCAGCCATGTTGATTGGCTGAACGGTATGAGGTGACTCCTGCACATGCGCAATAGTTCAGTCACCCTGGTACACAGACTCAGTGTTAGAATGTATACTGAGCTGCGCATGAGCAAGGAAGACAGCGAGCAGACAGGTAGGTGTAGTTTATTGCAAGTGTCTCTATTATAAACAGCCTGCCTGCTTGCAGTTTTTTTATTCTTTTTAAGTTTATTTCCATGACCTCATGACCAGGCCATTTTTTGTGATACAGCACTGCGTTACTTTAAATGACAATTGCTCGGTCGTGCGACGCTGTACCCAAATAAAATGTATGTCCTTTTTCCCCACAAATAGAGCTTTCTTTTGGTGGTATTTGATCACCTCTGTGGTTTTTATTTTTTGCGCTATAAAAAAAAAATCTGACAAGTTTGAAAAAAACAATAAAACAATATTTTTTACTTTCTGTTATAAAACATATCCAATTTAAAAAAAAATTAAAAAAAACAAAATTTCTTCATCAATTTGTCAATGTGTATTCTGCTACATATTTTTGGTAAAAAAAAATCCCAATAAGCATTTATTGATTGATTTGCACTAAAGTTATAGCGTCTATAAACTTTGGGATATTTTTATGGAATTTTTTTCAATTTATTTATTTTTTTTACTAGTAAGGACACCGATCAGCGACTTATAGCGTGACTGGTACATTGTGGTGAACAAATTGGACACTAAGTGATACTTTGATACTTTTTTGGGGACCAGTGCTAAACAAATATGCACTGGCACTTTACTAATGACACTGGCAGGGAAGGGGTTAACATCAGGGGCGATCAAAGGGTTAAACATGGTCCCTGGGAGTGTTTGCTAACTGTGTGGGGGAGGTGCTTCGTCTTAGCAGAAACACAGGATCTCTGTCTTCACTACTAAGTGCCGGTTCACACAGGGGCAACACGACTTACAGTGCGACTTACAGCGCGACTTTCAACGGGACTTCAAGTCGCCTCCAGGACAGGTGACTTTGCCTGTGGCCAATCAGAGCTAATCAGCTCTTGTGACATCATTGTTGTACCTGGGTAAATTCTTTTCTTCTTCCTGTTAAGTCGCTTCACTATAGACGAGGATCCGACTTCAAGGCGACTTCCATTGAAATCTATGGGTACAAGTCGCCTAGAAGTTGCCTTGAAGTAGTACAGGAACCTTTTCTGAAGTCGGAGCGACTTCAGTAGTGTACATTAAGATGGCTCTCATTAACTATAATGGAATTTCAGATGTCAATCGACTTGGGGCGACCTGAGGTCTGACAAGTCGGATCCCAAGTCACTATAGTGTGAACCGGCACTTAGGCTTAATGTACACGGGACATTTTTACAACCTCTCCTGAACGATTTAACTTGACAGATAGTAACCCATATATATATATATATATTTTTTTTTTTTTCAAAATAGCCAAAAATGAAAATGCCTATAAACGAAACGCGACTAAATGCGAGTTACCGCGTTAAGCCGCGCTTGGCGTCTGAACTTTTTTTGCCTTCAAAGAAAAGCCTATAAAACGCAACTGCCTAAAAACGACATTAAACGAACCTGTGTACATGTACACATAAGATAACATTGGATGAGTTCAGGGGCAGCTGAAAAAAGCAGCCAACTGCCTCTGAACGTCCGTTTACCAGCAGTAGTGTACATGAGGCCTAACAGAACGGCAATCTGCCTTGTCTACATAGGTAGACCACTGTTCTGCCTCTGACGGGAATGATCAGCGGGTCCCCTCGGACGTCAGCTCTGCAGGACCCGCTGATCGGCTCCCGCTGTGTCCAAGTGATCCACTCCAGCACTGCATTGTCAACGCTCCAGTTGGTCAAGGGTGCTTCCATCTTCTTCCATCTTTCTTCTGGGTTCTGACCTGTGGGCTGCTCAATTGGCCTGGTCGCGATCATGTCACCCCGTGCATGCGCTTGGGAGTTACATATTCACAGCACAGAATTGTGCCATACTGTAAATGTACACTGAGCTGCGCATTCATGGCTCAGTGTATACAAACGCTGACAGGTAAGGGGAAGACCAATAGGGTCACTTCTGTCGGAGAAATCCTGCCTGTCAGCTGCTTTTTTATTTTTTTAGGTTTCATTCCACCTTAAGCAGTGATAGCTTATGCAATAATCTTTGCTCATTTATATTTTATTACATTATTTGACATGTTTTATTATGTATTCAACATGTTTTATTATAACAACCATTAAAATGACACTGACAGTATTATAATACAAAACTACTTACAGAGCGGTTTAAATAAAGCATGTTATGCACCTCTGTGAATTGAGCATTTAAAGATATGAGCGATGTAAGGTTATTAAAAAAAATTATTGAGCTTTGTGAACTAAGCTTAATACACAGAGGACTGACCGTACAGAGGACAGTACAGTTCAGATCTGTGAATATAATATAGTACACCTGGCAGTTAGAAGAATAAGGCATTATTTTTTGCTGGAAAAGGGTGATCATTATCCAAAATTTGGAAGTAAACCTGTCTTGAAGCAAATCAGAAATAGTGGCGAAGTATAAGATAAACAGCTTAAAGTGGATGTAAACCCAATTTTTTGGTTTTTTTTATGTCATAATGCATAGCTCCCAACTGTCCCTGATTTCGAGGGACTGTCCCTGATTTGGAGCAATGTCCCTCTGTCCCTCATTTCCCCTCATTTGTCCCTCATTTTGGTCTGATGTATTAGTTGTATATAAAATGCACTTTTTATCTTTCAAAAAGTGTTTCCCAGTGTAAACCTTCCATCCAAATTCTAAATTGCTGCATTTGTAAATTTTAAAAGCCAATATAAATGAATAGTAGTGGTAAAAAAAAATCCCTTGTGGATTTAATTAAGCTTTTTTTTTGGTTAATTCTCCTTTAAGGGGGTGTGGCAGGGGGCGTGTCCTATGTCTACATACGTTTGCTAGTAGGTGTCCCTCATTCCCGTCTCAAAATGTTGGGAGGTATGCATAATGTAGAGTATAAGATTTCCTATCATTTGAGCCCAGTCTTGACACAAAGAGTTAATCCATCTCTGAGCAATCCTCTTCTATTGTTCAGTGAGAGAAATCTTGACAAACAGAGAAAAACTTTGTCAAATCCTCCCCCTTGCTGTGAGTGACAGGTGATTTACACAGGCATTATTTTTTAATTCCCTCCCCCTCTCCTTTCTTCAGCAGCTCTGCAAGGATTGGCTGTTTCACACCTCAGCATGATTTGGCATGCTGAAGTCATGTGGTTACTTTCCTGTCTATTCACTGGATGTTAGAGATCATAGCAGAGGTTCAGTGTAAGAAATACACAGGAGAAAATGCATATTGACAAGGGGAGTGTAGAGGTGGGCGGGGAGTGTAGAGGTGGGCGGGGAGTCTACTGACATCACGACTCCACCCACCGAGCTCCAGACAACAGACCCACCCACAGAATCTGCAGTTTTTCGGGTCTAATAACAGACAGAGGGGAGACATTTGACAGGTAAAGATACATGCAGGAGGCATGTATATGCTTATAGATAACCCCTATGGCAGTAGTTTAGAAAGGATGACGTTGGGTTTACATCCACTTTAATAAAAATTATTAAAGTAAAAGGCAAAACTTTTTTTTTTTTTTACATTTTGGAGGGATTAGAACACCTGTCAGTTTTTATTGCGGTCTGTGCCCCCATTAGTGAGATTTACCCTCTCGATTTGTCCTGTTTACCATTATCATGGAAAGTAAAAGTAAAAGAAAATCCCAAATTTTGGGTTGTCCTCAGAAAAGTAATAGAGGAAAATCTTTCGATGGGGATACTCGTTCCTTGTGACCTGATGGTCCCCAAGGAAATCCTTAATTTGTAAGAATTTCTTCACACTTCCTGTTTGGCTATGGGACAGAAAGTGAAGGGAAATCTCCACAATGGGACACAGATGGCAAAAAAAGAAAAGAAAAAAGAAATCTGACAGGGGTTACAACTAGGGTGACCACATTTTCAAACTGCCATTCAGGGACACCCCCCCCGCCCCCCTTCCCAAAAAAAGATGGGGGTTGGAAATGTAGTCTCGGGGTTGACAGGGAATTCGGCGTCAGGGGTGATTTGTCGGGCGAATGGCTGGTGTTGTGCTACATTGTAATATATAATGAAATTGTTCAACTCACCATAATGCAGAATCAGTGGGGACCCTGAGCTTGTCACTTGCCACCTGATGCAGTGTGCCACTTGCCACTGTTGCCTGCCACTAGATGCAGCTTGTCACTTGCCACCGTTGCCTGCCGCCAGATGCAGTGTGCCACTTGCCACCCATTGCCTGCCACCAGATGCAGCGTTTCACTTGCCACGGTTGCCTGACGCCAGATGCAGTGTGCCACTTTTCACCCGTAGCCTGCCACCAGATGCAGTCTGCCACTTTTCACCCGTAGCCTGCCACCAGATGCAGTGTGCCACTTGTCACCTATAGCCTGCCACCAGTCCGACACACTGGAGCCCCGGGAAAGTGAACGCCCCCTCCCGCTGATGTGACACCTCCCATGCGGGGCCCGGGGGGTGTCACATCTTCAGCTCTGAGGGGTTCATGCTGGAACCTGTAGTCCTTCACTTTTGGGGGGTCACATCCCCAAAAGTGAAGGACTACAAGTCCCAGCATGAACCCCTGATATCTAAGGATGTGATGCCCCCCAAATTGAAGGACTACAAGTCCCAGCATGGGCCCCTGAGAATGAATCCCACACCCCATAGATTTCACATGGTGATGCTGGAACCTGTAGTTCTTCACTGATTGGGGGGGCATCACATCTTCAGTTCTGAGGGGTTCATGCTGGGACCTGTAGTCCTTCACTTTTGGGAGGGTCACATCCCAGCATGAACCCTGCCCTGATATCTAAGGATGTGTCCTCCTTCCATCCCTCTGAGGGTGTAATCTCATCTGCCAGTGTCCTCTCCTCTTATCTGCCTTCAGTCCTCTTATCAGGCTAGCTCCAGGCTGACACACACTAGGAGCTCCTGTGAAGTGCTGACAGTTCAGCATAGAACTGGCTGCTGGGGAGAGCGGACTGAGGATTTTAACCCCGGTCTGTCCATGGTGAGTGCTTTGGATTCTCTTGCCTTTCTACAAAACTCATCTCTCCTTTGTGCACTTCTGCAAGTTGCTTGCTGAACGATGCTGGAAAGAGGTGGGTGGAGCTGATCAGTAGGCGCTGAGGAGGAAGTTAAATCTTCCCCGCTGTCTCTCTCCTCCTTGTGATGTCACTGGTTGCTAGATGTGAGGCGGAGCGGCAGCTAGCAACCATTTGGGCACTGAGCCAACGGCTCATGTAAAAGGGGTCTCACCAGCCAGGGGTCCACCACAGGCTGTCAGTGAGTGACAGCATCAATAGATATTTTAGAGGGCATCAGATCGGTCCAGGGCCAGGGGGAAATTCTGGGACACTGTATTGTCCCAGAATGAGGGTGCCCAGGACCCGGAACAGACCTACTAAATTGCGGGATTGTCCCGGGCAATCCAGGAAACGTGGGCACCCTAGTTACAACCCTCCTTCCTTCTATCTAAAGTGAAAAAAAAAAAGTTTTGCCTATAGTTCTACTTTAAAGTCCAGAGAGGTATCATCCCAAAATGTACACAAGCCAGAATGCCAAAGGGCAAAAAATAGGACTTTAAATATACCTCCGGGAACCTTTACAAGCAATACAATATTAACCACTTACAGACTTACAGACCTTAATGACCAAGCTATTTTTTGCGATACAGCACTGCGTCGCTTTAACTGACAATTGCGCGATCGTGCGACGCTGTACCCGAACAAAATTGATGTCCTTTTCCCACAAATAGAGCTTTCTTTTGGTGGTATTTGATCACCTCTGCAGCTTTTATTTTTTGCACGATAAAGAAAAAGTGTGACTATTTTGAAAAAAATATATATTTTTTACTTTTTGCTATAATAAAGATCCAAAATAAATAAATAAACAATTTCTTTATCAGTTTAGGCCGATATATATTCTTCTACATATTTTTGGTAAAAAAAAAAAAAAAAATCGCAATAAGTGTATGTTGACTGGTTTGCACAAAAGTTATAGCATCTACAAAATAAATAAATGTGTGGCATTTTTATTATTATTTTTTTTTTTTTTACTAGTAAGGGCGGCGATCAGCATTTTTTTAGCGGTACTGGCACATTGCGGTGGACAGATCGGACACTTGACACTTTTTTGGGACCATTGACATTTATACAGCAATCAGTGCTTTAAAAATGCACTGCTTACTGTATAAATATCACTGGCAGGAAAGGGGTTAACACTAGGGGGTGATCAAGGGGTTAAATGTGTTCCCTCGTGAGTGTTTCTAACTGTGGGAGCATGGAACTCACTGGGGAAGGAGACTGATCGCTGTTCCTAATTACTAAGAACAGATGATCTGTCTCTCCTCTCCTGTCAGAACGTGGATTTGTGCCTTTACACACACACACACACACACACACATCCCCATTCTGGCTCTCGTGCCCGCGATCGCGGGTGGCCAGCAGTCATCGCGACCACCGGCTACGCGCATCAGGTCCCCTGCTGTGCAGAGGGCATGCACTCGGCTGCTATCGCCCTTAAAGGTGCCGATGTACACCTACTGCGATTCGCTGGATCGTGCCAACTTGCTGCAGTATAATGACGGCGACTGGTCTGCAAGTGATTAAAAACTAGTCTTTATTAAAACCACTTGCCACCCGTCCACCGTCAAATGACGGCGGGGCGGTGCAGCTCTCGTTCTGGGTCGTCATATAATGGCGCCCAGAACGAGCGCCCAGAATGGCCGCCCTCGAGCGCTCCCAGGCCCCGATCTCTGTAAAGAGCCGCGGCCCTTTAACCATGTGTAAACACGGAGATGCCGGTAATCGGCTCTCCTCGCCTTACACTGACAGAGTATGAGGAGAGGAGAGGCGAGACGATCAGCGGCATCTCCTCACAAAGGACATCAAGGCATGTAATCGGGTCACTGATAATCAGTGCCCTGACTACAATAATGCGCCCACAGTGCCAGAAGTGAGTGCCCAACAGTGCCAGCAAACAGTACCCATTAGTGATGCCAGTCAGTGCTGGCTATCACTGCTGCCCATCAATACCTATCACTGCTGCCCATCAATGCCACCCATCAGTGCGGCCCATCAGGCCTGCCTATCTGTGTCGCCTATCTGTGCCCACCAGTGCCACCCATCAGTGCCCATAAGTGCGTCATATTCGTGCCTCCTCATCAGTGCCCCCTCATCAGTGCAGTCTATCAGTGCCGTCTCATCAGCGCCCATCAGTGAAGGAGAAAAATTACTTATTTACAAAATTTACTGACAGAAACTAAGAAAAACGTATTCTTTTCAAAATTTTCAGTCTTTTTTTTTTTTTCTTTTAGGAAAACAAAAAACCCAGAAGTGATTAAATACCACCAAAAGAAAGCTCTATTTGTGTGAAGAAAATGAGAAAAATTTCACATGGTTACAGTGTAGCATGAGTGCGCAATTGTCATTCAAAGTGTGACAGCGCTGAAAGCTGAAAAATGGCCTGGGCAGGAAGGGGGTGTAAGTGCCCGGTATTGAAGTAGTTAAAGTAGAACTAAAGGCAAAACTTTTTTTTTCCATTTTGGATAGAATAAGGAGGGGTTATAACCCCTATCGGTTTATTTTTTTTTGCCATCTGTGTCCCATTGAAGAGATTTCCCTTCACTCGCTGTCCCATAGCCAAAACAGGAAGTAAGGGGAAATCCCTGCAAATTAAGAGAATTCATTGGGGATCCCCAGATCACCAGAACTGGTGTCCCCTCTATTACTTTTTTTGTGGGGACAACCCACAATTTGGGGTTTTCTTTGACTTTTGAAGATAGCGTTAAACAGGACAAATAGCGGGTGAATCTCCCTAATGGGGTCACAGACAGCAAAAAAAAAAATAGGTGTTCTACAGTAATTCATCTCCACTGTGTCCAAAATAAGCAAAAAAACTGTCTTTAGTTTTACTTTAAATACAAAGGGACATCTATTGTCCATAAAACTTCATACATAAATATATATTAAGTGCCATCAACTCGAGTCTGAGTCCTAGCGACTTGATGAATGAAAGCACTTTGTGCTAGTTCGGCGAGGTACTTCAGTGTCATCTCCACCGCTGTAGTCAATATGTCCAACCACCTAGACGTCGGTCTCCCTCTATGCCTGGTTCCTTTGATCTTCCCAGACATTATTTCCCTCTCCAGTGATCTCTCCTGACAGTATGACCAAAGTACGACAGTCGTAAATTCATCATTTGGGTTGCTAGTGACATAACCGGTTTGATCTCTTCCAAAATCAATTAGTTCTACGTGCTACGTTCTACGTGCTGTTGACAGCATGAAAAAAATTCTTCTCCAGCACCAGAACTCAAATTAGTCGATCTTCTTTCTGTCCCATTTTCATTGTGTCCAACTCTTTCACAACCCTTTTCAACAACTGAGTAAATGAGTGCATAGACAAATCTGATCTTCGTTTTGAGTGTAAGTTCTTTGCATTTGAATACGTTGTTGAGAGTCTTCATTGTGTAGCTACCAAATGCTATTCTGCAGAATATTTTCTCACTGCTAGTTGCTTCCATGTTTATGAGAGAGCTCAGGAGAGGAATATACTTTATAACTTCTATTCTGTCACAGTCAAGCCCAAATCGTCTTCTTTTTCTGTGGTCATGATCTTCGTCTTGTTTATATTCAGTTCTAATCCCACATTATGACTTTCGGCTTTAACTTTTCTCAGTAGATACAGCATATCTTCTTTGCTGCTGGTGTTGAGTATTGTGTCATTTGCATAGCGCAGGTTGTTTATGTTTCAGAGGCCAATTTTGATACTGACAGACTCTTCTTTCAAATTTACTTTTCTGAAAATGGCCTCATACATATACAAGAAAAAACATTTAAAAACATAATTTACAGGCATTATACATAAAGATGGTGTGAGAATATATACAGTCAGGAGTGTTCAACCTTTTGGCCTTCCTGGGCCACATTGGAAGAAGAGGAATTGTCTTGGGCCACACATAAAATACATAAACAATAAGGAGAGCTGATGAGCAGCAAAAGTTGGTCAGATCGCAATTTAACGATCACTGATATAGATAAAGAGAGTCCCGGAGCTAAGGACAGGAAGAAAATGGGCGCAGGGACGGCATGACAGTGCTGGACTGCACAGCTGCCGTGTTAAGAAGAAAAAGTGGTGTTCCCCCTTTAATTGAATAGGGGGGAGGGGCTGGGTGAGGGCGGCGCTCGAGCCTGTAAGAGGAAGAGAGAGGGGGAAGTGACGTCAGTTTGCAGAGCGGAGGAGGAAGCGATTGGACGCCTCACCCTCACCGCTCCAGGTCCGCTTCCTTCACAGGGCAGTAAGGCGGCATGGAAGGTTTTTCTACCCAGCTTAGAGCAGCGGTGCACACTGGGAGCATACAGGCGGTGTGCCCGGTCCACGGCTGGAGCGGCTGACGGCGGAACGGCGACGGGGGGGGCACCTCGTGGCGGCACGGCCGCCGTTAAGGTTAGCCCGGCTGCAGGCCCTGGAGGCTCACAGAGCAGGCTGCATGGAGCAGGGATGAGTTAACCCCCTAACCCCCAGGGCACACAGGGAGGAGAGTGGCACTCGGCAAAGAGGCAGGGACGCGGCGGGGGAGAGCCCTGTACAGCGTACGCCCCTGCTCCCCTGGCTTTTACAGGAGCGCAGTGAAAGTGGCCAGCCGGCCCAGCGAGGAAAGGCCAAACTGCAGGATGGGGGCCAGACAGCCAGCATGGCCCACAGTCACACGCAGCCCGGAAGAAGTTCCACGCAGAGCGCAGGGTTGTGGGGGGAGCGAAGGCTGAGGCGGGTGACGAGGACCCGGTCCAACAGGAGGTCGGAGGACAGAGTGGGAGCAGCACCACAGACCCACGGCAAACGGAGCGGGTCCATCGGGATGCAGCCTGCAGTCGGTCGATTGACAAGGGCAGCGACAGGCATGAAGGTGAACGGTCCGGGTTGGAAGGTGGCGATGAACTAGGACATCCAGCAGCGTTGGTTACCGGAGTGACGGCTGGTGGGCCCTGGCCTGGGCAGCCTGGTGAGTTATTTCTTTACTTTTCTTTATACTTTACTGTATAGTCCGTTGGGTCAGGGTAGTAAAACCAGGGAATCAGGTTTAGGGGTAATTTGCGGGAGCCGGGAGGGGACAGGTCTACTCCCGTGCCGTGAAGAGACGGTATTCAAGGCAGGATCCATGGGGTGCTAGGTGAGTTAGTGGTAGTGTGCTTTGAGCCGGACACAGGAAGTAGTCCTGGGCAGGCATGGGCAGTGACGCATTACACACCTCCGGCAGGGGGCACGCCCAGGGTTGCGGGAGATTCGGCGGCGACAGCCACGGGTACGGCCACGGCGGTCGGTGAGTCTCCCGGTTTATCAGAATAGGCTCCGAATAGCCAGGGCAAGACAGGGGACGAAACAGCGGACTCGGTCAGGTTGGCGGATTCCGCGCAAGTGATACACATCTGCTTTGAGGGCCTCCTGGAGCCTCACATGTGCAGTCAGCAATACCAGAAAATGTTCGAAAGGTGAAGGTGTAGCAATAGTCATGTTATGGCATTCGTAGAAGTTCAACCTGGCCAGGTCGAAGCCAGAATAGAACGAGGAAGTGTACCTCTGCCACTTAGATACCGGCGTTCGCCATATGGGCGAGTGTAATAGAGAAAAACAACCCCGAACAATGTTCGGCTCGGTTAGATTATTTGCAGGCGTTGGTTAGCTCACTGGAGTTATGGCAGTGTACTTGGCTTAGGCGGGTAGAATAGTTTAGGCAGCGGATGGCCATCCGGCTGTCACTCCGCTGGGCCCATAGGGACATCAGCCGGGGGTATGAAGCTGTATGGCAGCGTCGTGGGCTCATAATCAGTTTCGGGCTGGTGAAAATTTAGCAAACTATCGAGTAAAGCACATGGGTTCATGAGAATGGGATCCCTTTAACTGTCCAGAGGTTTTGAGAGCGAACAAGTACATGTGTAGGTTGGAGTAGCAAGAGGGATTACGCTGGGGCGGTTGGAGAGGATGCTTTCTTTCCTCGGTAGATGCGAACAGCAGCGCACATGTTAGGTACCGCCTGGGGCTGACAATTTACGGGTGTCCATGGTTCATACAGCTGTGGTTTTGTGAAAACTAGGGAAGGAGGTTATTTTCATCTTTAGTACTCCGCTTCCAGGGAGGGTGGTCTCTCCACTGTAAGTGGTTCCCCAGGAAAGAGCCCAACAAGCTCGGATTGATTCATCACCTGCTTCTCAGTAAGGTGGTCTGGTCAGTGATTCAATTGCTCCGGAGGAGGGTATCGTTCACTTCTTTCAATGGAGCGGCTGCATAAGTGCGGCGGTATGGGCAGGGGTCATTGTTGGCCCAGTCAGACATTGTATGGGTTTTTGTTTTTCAACTATTTCGTTACATCCGGCCAGCTTGTGGCTGATGAGCGGCATAGGGAATGGGGCACAGTAGGTGGATCGTTTACCGCTTATGGGTGGCTCTATTTAGTGTGCCTTCTGCAGAACGTTTAGCTCCTTCTTATAAGGGGCAGTCTGGGATGTTTTGGGTATCGAATCTGGCATGCATTAGATGGATTAGTTTGTAGGGTTGGTCCAGTGGGTTGCAATATATACGCAGTCTTGTTGAAAGTTGCAAAATTTGGCAGTATGTTTCGGGGTTCCTTTAGCTCCGAGTACAACAGCGGGCCCTCAATTGATTCTATTGGGATGAATGCGGGCTGCCGAGGGACAAGCCAGGGGGGATAAAAAGACGAGGTGCAAGGGACCTTTTGATCAGCAAGGGACAGTTACGTCAACTATGATATTGGCTGGGTAGCTGAGCGGGCTTGCTGCAGCATAATCCACATGGGTAAGGTTTATTTTGCCTTCGGCTGGCGTCAGAAGCTACGGTAGTATGGTGGGGCACTCACGTTTAGCCATAACAGGATTACAGGGAGGACTTGCGGGTGAGGCAGGATTTCCTGGAATCGTGCAGCGGGCGTGCTTTTGCAGGTCAGGTCCCGTCAGCGTTTTTGACTTGGAGCTACTCACGCATGCCGCAGGCTCCAGGGGGCTGTTGTTTCAGGGGAATATGGAGCGCAGCTCGGTCCCCCCCCCCCCCCTCCAGCTGGTCGCCAGGCAGGGTTTTTGCAGAACCTCTTTCGGGTGGAATTGTTCCAATTGTAGCGGCCTTGAAAGTTCAGGGGGAATTCTTCAGCATCTGGGTCGATTTGGGGTGGTGCAGGGGGTTTCTATACTGACTACGACATACGTGGCGGTGGTCAGGTTGGTGCGACATTTGGTACTGCGGGGCTTACAAGGGATGCATTAATCTACGATGTACTCTTATCAGGGTGTGATTACATTTGGTCTTACGCTTTGTCTCGTTTTCAGTGGGACAGGTTCCAGGAGTTGGGGATCATTAGCAGGCATTACATGGGGTTTGTAGCAAAGGGTATCAAGCAACTTGTGAGTATGGCTACTTGGTATCCCACTCAAATGATATGGCAGGAATGTTTTGATTTATTGACGGGATTGTCATGGCCCCAGAAGGTCATTACGCAGCCTATGCAGTTATCTTAGATATTAACGCGGCATTTGACGGGGTATCTCAGCAGCTGCTTTTTACCACGGGTTGGTGGTTTTGGCCTTTCGTTTTACGTGTCAAAGGCAAAGTTACCACGCCAAAGAGTTTAGGGAAAAAACGAACGGTGTCAGGGTACAGGATGGGTACGGGAGGCACCCAGCCTCTGGTAAGATTTTACAGGTTTTGGCGTGCCAGTTTGGAGAAGGTCTACGTTCTTGTTTAGCATGAGCTCTATTACGGGCAGCATTTGCATTAGCTTTCTTTGGTCAGGACATGCGGCCTGGGGTTTAGGAGTCCTTTTTTAATACGTCAGGACAAGTGCGTCCTTATCACATTTACAGAGTGTAACGGTGTCTGAAGATGTGTGTCAGCAGCCGGGCATGACCCAAAAAGTTTCTCTGGTCAGTCTTTTTGAAGGGGGCAGCCATGAAGGCGTTCATGCCGGGTCTTGGACAGGAAGCGGTCGGGCGCATTGGTAGGTGTGACTCGGAGAGATGTTAAGTGGTACATTTTCCCACATAGGGGCGGTTGCATGTTTCACATGACTTTGGGCTGTTGTTATATGGTACTTCTGATCGATACTTTATGGGGTTGGTGCGGTCATGTATTTTTGTTCACAGGTCGGGAGGCGGGCCTGGTGGTTATACTTGGTTATTCCTTAGTTTATTGGTGGGGCCTGACGGGCGTAGGTTCGGCCGAACGGTAGGCATTTACGCTACCCCAGGCTGTGGCTCAAGCAGGTGCATTGGTCCCAGGCATGCAGAGAACAGGGTGCTGGGGGAAGTACGCAGGTTCTCCTGTTTGTACAGTGCCCCGGATGTTTTTGCTGTTACATGTGGAAAAAATGGTATGGGATCCAGATCTATGTGGGACCTCATTTGTGACGCAAAAGGTGAGTTGTTATGTTTGATGGAGCTGGTTTTGGTTTTTCATCAATAGATGGGTTTGGCTATACGCCACAGTGAGCCGTAGGTTGATCCATGGAGGGATCTGAACTGCAGGTTGATCCATGGAAGGATCTGTGTAATAGTGGGGTACATCTTAATGATGTGGTGAATGTTTTTTGTGGGCACTGGACCTTCCAGGAAGGTATACAGCGAGGGCTGAGGGTGTGGGGGCGCACGCAAGGGTAAGGTGTTACCCCTTTCGTGCTGTGGCAGTGTTTGGTCGCTGGAGAAGGAGAAGTTAGAGGTTACATTTATGGAACATGTTGTACCCATCCATGGGATGGGGGTTGTTTCGGGTACCCATCCATGAAAGGATGGGGGTTGTTTCTGGTACCCATCCATGAAAGGATGGGGGTTGTTTCTGGTACCCATCCACGGGATGGGGGTGGTTTCTTGTACCCATCCATGAAAGGATGGGGGTTGTTTCTGGTACCCATCCAGGAAAGGATAGGGGTTGTTTCTGGTACCCATCCATGAAAGGATGGGGGGTTGTTTCTGGTACCCATCCATGAAAGGATGGGGGTTGTTTATGTACTTCCAGGTTACGAGGGTTAACCTGGAAGGGTTAATAAGGGTAGGCCACTGCGAAGGTTGGGCACTGCCTCCGAGTCAGGGGTTTCCGACTGGAGGCCTAAAGTTTAAAAGAAGTTGTTCGCAGTGACCAGTGGTATGTTGTTTCCCTATATGATACTAAGAAAGTATATTAAAAGTTTAATGGTTATTTATGAAGATGTTATTTATTTAATTGTATAATCTGTTAATAAAAAGGCCGTCAAGGCCATTTACTCCAAAACCTGGTCAAGTCATTTGTGAAGGGTTTGGAGGGGGCGAAGTTTTTGGGAGATATAAGGTATGATCAGGAGACTGGGCTTAAGTCCTACAAATGTCAAGAGAGTCCCGGAGCTAAGGACAGGAAGAAAATGGGCACAGGGACGGCATGACAGTGCTGGACTGCACAGCTGCCGTGTTAAGAAGAAAAAGTGGTGTTCCCCCTTTAATCGAATAGGGGGAGGGGCTGGGTGAGGGCGGCGCTCGAGCCTGTAAGAGGAAGAGAGAGGGGGAAGTGACGTCAGTTTGCAGAGCGGAGGAGGAAGCGATTCCCACCCACCCGCCCTGAGTTGGTTAAATAGGGGGGTAAGGGACAGGTCAGGATGACCGGCAGTGTTTGGTCGCTGGAGAAGGAGAAGTTAGAGGTTACATTTATGGAACATGTTGTACCCATCCATGGGATGGGGGTTGTTTCGGGTACCCATCCATGAAAGGATGGGGGTTGTTTCTGGTACCCATCCATGAAAGGATGGGGGTTGTTTCTGGTACCCATCCACGGGATGGGGGTGGTTTCTTGTACCCATCCATGAAAGGATGGGGGTTGTTTCTGGTACCCATCCAGGAAAGGATAGGGGTTGTTTCTGGTACCCATCCATGAAAGGATGGGGGGTTGTTTCTGGTACCCATCCATGAAAGGATGGGGGTTGTTTATGTACTTCCAGGTTACGAGGGTTAACCTGGAAGGGTTAATAAGGGTAGGCCACTGCGAAGGTTGGGCACCGCCTCCGAGTCAGGGGTTTCCGACTGGAGGCCTAAAGTTTAAAAGAAGTTGTTCGCAGTGACCAGTGGTATGTTGTTTCCCTATATGATACTAAGAAAGTATATTAAAAGTTTAATGGTTATTTATGAAGATGTTATTTATTTAATTGTATAATCTGTTAATAAAAAGGCCGTCAAGGCCATTTACTCCAAAACCTGGTCAAGTCATTTGTGAAGGGTTTGGAGGGGGCGAAGTTTTTGGGAGATATAAGGTATGATCAGGAGACTGGGCTTAAGTCCTACAAATGTCATGTACTGTACCTATCTGAGTAATAAAACGTAATTTTTTTAAATATTTTATATTATAAATGTAGCACCCTCTAGTATGGCGTGCTAGTGTAAATAGTTTTTATCTAGTGTAGGTAAATTTGCTTGGCTAGCAGCCAAGCCTGTGTTGAATCTGGGTCAGGGCGAGTGACTCAGGGAGGCTGGATTACTCATCAGCCAGCACCTCTGATACCTATCCCTACTTGCTGAAACCTTGGAGAAGCTTTCAGAAGAATTGGAGGGAGGTTAAGAGGAGCTGCCTGGGGTATTGATGAGGGCCCCAGCCAATCCCCAGCAAGTGGGCTGCCAGGGGGCAGGCACCTCTTAAATACTCTCGAGTCATGCCAGCAGGGATAGTCGGTGGAAGAAGGGGATGGAGTGCTGAGGAGGCCGTTGGTGGCCCTTGAGGGTAACCCCCTAGTCTGGGGGGAGGGGGGGTGACCTCAGGATTGGGTGCGGGTGCTGGAGGGATCCTCTTACCACACATAGAGGAGCCCTGACCAAAGGCACAGGAGCAAGAGTGAGGACAGCAGGAGCCAGCTAGCTTGTCCAGGAGGTCTCCAGGAGAAGTTAGCCAGGTGGGCTGGTGAGTGTGCAGTCTAGGACTGTGGGAAGGAGGGCTAGTGAGAAGGAGGGCTAGTGAGAGAGGCAGCTGCAGCCAGGTGGGCTGGCAGTGCCTGAAGAGGTAGTGCTGGGATCAGTAGCCATAGGAATGTAGCTGGGCACTAAACGTTTCTCTACACAACCAAAGTGGCCCACAGTCCCTGCCTGTAAAGAGCTTTTGCTTAATTTGGTGCCTTACCAGATTCATTAAACAGTGTTCCAGCTGGGTCTTTTATTTTCTGCAAGCAAGTAATGTGCTGGATGAAGAAGAGTGTACATAGACTGTAAATAGCCAAGTTGTTCCTGAACAGTTTGCTAAAGTCAAGTGGACATCCCTTAATTTTCCCTCTACCCTATCCAAGTTTTATCCCCTCAATAAAACATAAAAACAAGCACTGTACTGTTTCTTGACTCTAGGATGCTTTGAAGATTTGGTGTGCCTGGCTGTGCAGGGTGGGAGGTTCCTATTCATCAGTGGCTCCTACGTAGGGTGTGCTACATAAAAGTAAAAGAGGGCAAAGTAAAACTAGTGCGATATTTGGCACTATTTTTGATTAACTAAAGCATCAATATCTGGTTCGATGGATGTAGTAGCAATTCTCAATGAAGTCTCAAGGTGCTCACCAGATAATTTGGCTCTAATTGTGTCCTTTGTGTGCTTTATCCTTTAAAATAGTTGCTCATAAATATGGGTGCCGCCAAAAACAAATTACATGAATAAAGAGTGATTGTGAAGAGTGGAAGATTTTTCTTTGGGAGATAAAACTTATACAAGTCCAGTAACACGATACTGTAAATTTTTTGTCTGCATTGTTTACAAAAGAATTTCCCCAAAAATATTGCAGGTTGGACACCCCAGGTCTACGGGTTTCCTGGAAATCTCTGCTTTCTCTGGACCTAATGCACTTTAACTGCTTGCCGAATGGCTCACGCCGATATACGTCGGCAGAACGGCTCTGCTGGGCGAAACAACGTATTGGTATGTTTTTCCCTTCAAGAGCCACCGGCTGGCCACTCGCGACAGCTGGCACGAGAGCCAGCATCGGGATTTGTGTGTGTAAACACACAAATTCCTGTTCTGTCAGGGGAGAGGAGACATATAGTTTGTTCCTAGTAAGTAGGAACAGCGATATGTCTCCTCCTCCAGTCAGTCCCATCCCCATACAGTTGGAACACACATTTAACCCTTTGATTGCCCCCTAGTGTTAACCCCTTCCCTACCAATGACATTTACACAGTAATCAGTGCATTTTTATAACACTGATCGCTGTATAAATGTCAATGGTCCCAAAAATGTGTCAAAAAGTGTCTGATATTTCTGCCTCAATGTCGCAATACCACTAAAAATCACAGATAACCACCATTACTAGTAAAAAAAAAGCAAAAAAAAGCCATTAATCTTTCCCATAGTTTGTAGATGCTATAAACTTTTGTGCAAACCAATCAATATACGCTTATTGCAATTTTTTTTTTAACCAAAAATATGTAGAAGAATATATATTGGCCTAAACCGATGGAGAAATTAGTTTTTTTTAAAAACATTTTTGGAGATATTTATTATAGCAAAAAGTAAAAAATATTGGTTTTTTTATTCAAAATTTGAGCTTTTTTTGCTTATAGCGCAAAAAAATAAAAGCCTCAGGGGTGATCAAATACCACCAAAAGAAAGCTCTGTTTGTGAGAAATAAAGGACGCAAATTTGGTTTGGGTACAGTATTGCATGACCGCGCAATTGTCAATTAAAGCGACACAGTGCCAAATTGTAAAAAGTGCTCTGGTCAGGAAGGGGGTAAAATCTTCCGGGGCTGAAGTGGTTAAATGAAGATATTGATACTTGTGCTGGAATATAATCCAAAGATTATATAATAGAAGCCCCCTGACAGCTGATAAAGTCATCGGCTGTTAAGGACACGGCGGCTGGCTTCCCGGCCATTCAACCAGCCATTCTTCACACAGAATTTGAATTGGTCAATCATTTTTCGACCGATCCAAATTCTAATCGTTCTGAAAATTTGGAATTCATTAGAGAATTAATACATTTAATTAAATGTAACGAAACAAAAACGAATTCTAAAATGAATCAATGAAATGAAATTAGTAACATAACAAATCTATCTGAAATGAAAATATTTTTTCCGTTCTGCACATGTCTACATCATTACATGTACTTTTAAAATGCAAGCAGTGTAAGTACCTGAAATCGACCAGGTATCTGTCTCTTGCAGTCCCTGTACAGCAGGACTGGAGAATGAGAGGAAAAAGCAGCACAAAGAGCAAATCAATTGCAAATCGAAGCTGTGGTGGGTCTAAGATGACCTGGGCTCAAAGAAGTGTGTTGAATGGTGCTTGTAGGTGGGGCTTAAGGCACCCTAGCAGGAACACTGTGAAACTGCACTCGCTAATGCCTGAACCTTAGGCAGGAGCTATGGTCATGTGAAACCATTAAGGCAGAACTCCAGACTCAGTGGCAGCCGCTCCATTAGGGGCACAGGAGCGCCGCCCCCCTAATCCATGCGTCCGCCCCCTAATCTACATGCAGGGCGCTGGACTCATGGATTCCAATGTAGTTTTTATTTTTGATTAGAGCCTGAGGCTCTAATTGGCTTCAAAAAAGGGAGGGCTCCAGGCGCCCCCCCCCCCCCAAAATTGGAGAACCGGCCGACACTGTCCAGACTTATACTTAAAAGCAAGCAGTACACTTGTACAGTTAACTCCTTGTAATCTGTGGTCCTACTTCTTACACTGTCTGTAAGTACTTCGGACACCCTACCGGTGTGCAGCATTTCTGAGATAGTACCACAAAGCTTGTACCAGTCTCGACCAACTCAGCAGTCCTGTCACCTCATTTCCAGTGACGATGTTTTATAAGTTACATTGGATACAGGAAACACACTTTTCCATAGTTCCATGCTCGTTTTCCTCCTGAGACCTTACTACATCTCCTGTGACCCCCAGGCTAGGTCCCTAAAGTACTCTGTAAGGCGAGGTCACTCCCAGTATGTGAGGAACTGGTCACTAGTGAAGGGGCCAAGCATAACACCCTTACATTATCAGAATATCTGTCACCTCTGCCATGTCACCCATTTCCTGGCTGGTTGGCTCATTTGCTATTTAGACGCATGTACTGAATCTTCTCTAACTTCAGTCCCCTTGTTAGCCCTGTTCATGATCTGGTAATAATCCACAAGGCAGTAAGTCCATGCTGGCAGATATAAGTCAATAAAGATCTACAAGCTCCACACCCTGATGGGAACCCCGAAAGGGCTCCCCAGGAGGGGCATCGCCCACTCAGCAGAATAACGACTACATCCTGGCAGTAAGTCTCTATTTATATTGTATGACCTGCAGGCATATATTGATAAATTACCGCAAAGGTAAAAAATATACTAATGCCGCGTACACACGAGCGGAATTTCCGTCCGAAAAATCTTGGATGGTTTTTCCGACGGAATTCTGCTCAAGCTTGGCTTGCATACACACGGTCACACAAAAGTTTCGACCGTCAAGAACGCGGTGACGTACAACACTATGACGAGCCGAGAAAATGAAGTTCAATGCTTCCGAGCATGCGTCGAATTGTTTCCAAGCATGCATAGGAATTTTGCATGTCGGAATTGGTACAGACGATTGGAATTTCCAATCTGAACTTTTTCCGACCGGAAAATTGAGAACATGCTCTCAATCTTTTGCTGGCTGGAATTCTGCCAGCAAAAGTCTGATGGAGCATACACACGGTCGCATTTTCCGACCAAAAGCTCTCATCGGTCTTTTGCTGGCCGAATTTCCAATCGTGTGTACGGGGCATCAGGTGCATCTTAGGGCAAACACAATAAACAACCCACACTTTTATGCTATATACACATGATTGGACATTCTGACAACAAAACTGTGGATTTTTTCTTACGGATGTTGGCTCAAACTTGTCTTGCGTACACACAGTCACACAAATGTGGAAATTCCATACGCCAAGAACGCGGTGACGTACAAGGAGCCAAGAAAAATGAAGTTCAAAAACCAGTGTGGCTCTTCTGCTTGATTCCGAGCATGCGTGGACTTTTGTGCGTCGGAATTGTGTACATACCCTCAGAATTTCCGACAATAAGTCTTGTCGAAAAATTTGAGAACCTGCTCTCAAACAGTTGTTGTCGGAGATTACGATGGAGCATACACACGGTCGGAATTTCCGACAACAAGTACCCATCGAACATCTGTTGTTGGAAAATCCTATCGTGTGTACGGCCCATTAGTGTTACGGAACAGCTCTGGTTCTAGAATTATTACTCTCACTGGCGTGTGTGGCGATATGTAACATGTGTATCGCAATCAATGTTTTCACGTGAAGGTGTGTGCGTATATGTGAGGGTGGAGGGGTCTCAACATTTTTTGGGGGGGGGGGGGGCATTTTATGTGCTTGGGCTTTATATTTTTGCAAAAAAAAAATTTTTTTTTTTTTGCTTAAAATTTGATTTTTTCCTTACATAGGGGACAAAAATTTAAAAATTTAGGTGATAGGTTCTCTTTACTATACTAAAAGACCCTTTGTGTCTCCTCTGTGCTCCACTGGATGTATTGCACTGCACATCACAATACATCCCCTCCCAGTTATGCTAGCCGGAGAAAGTGACAAGGTGACGTCATACATGTCACTTTCCGGGTCACTAACAAGAAAGGGAGGAGAGCAGACGTGTGTCCGCTGTTCTCTCTCCCCTCCACCCGCTGGCTGTGCCGGTATCAGGGGGGTGTGGACGAAATTGGGTGGCAGAGTGGCCGCCCGGATGCTTACACCTGACAGACAGGAGTCAGCCTGTCAGTTTTACACACAACCCCGGTGGCTGCAGATTGTGTGTGAAACCCCCGCTGTCAGGTCACCCCCCCACAAAAAACAAGACTCATACTGATGGGTACCCCTCTAGAAAGGGCACCTGTAGGCACATGCCTAATGTGCCTAGTAGAAAGCTCAGCAGGCAACGCCAGCTCAGCAGGTCAACCTAAGGACACAATGCAACATTGATACATTGTAACAATTTGCAATAGTTGACCTAATTAACCTCAAAAAATAAACAGAGTAGAAGAAAACTTTTAACACTTTAGAACCCTTTTGGAAGCGCTGGCTTACATGATGGCTGTCAGCATGAAGACATCTAGTGGCAGAAAAAAAAAAACACTGCAGGGTAAATCTCTTTGAGTTGGCTATTCATTTTTATGTTATTTTTGGTTGAAGTTCTGGTTTTACAAAATGTCAGCACAGCTATACAAAGATAAAAGGAGAACGGAAATATAATAATAAAACAAACAAAAAACAAACAAACAAACAAAAACAGTAAACATTTGTTCCCAGTATAGTTCAAGGTTTTCTCATTTGTAAAGCCAAAAAAGTAAAAAGCTAACACATTGTAAAGGAAACAATAAATATAATTCAAAACAGAGAATAGGTTCTGAGAGTTATTTCAAAGTAAATGCTCATAGAAAAACTTGTTAAAGCAGAACCCCAGGCAGATATAAATAATGCAGCTCTGTATTTAGAATACATCAGGACCTTTTCTTTTTAATGTGAGCATACCTTAATTTAAAGCTCAACTCTGAGCACAAAAAGAGAATTAAAATATATTCCTCAATAACCACAAAGGATATAAATCCAGTTTGTGTGCACCAAATACCTTTGCAAACCCAGATATTACCTTGTACAAATACTGTAGCTGTTGACCTGAAAAACAGGTACTTACCAGCCCATGGAGTCCTCCTGCAGCCAATTTTTCCTCACTGCAGTTGGTCACTGATGTCACAATCTTTGATGTTGGGTCAGCTGTGACTTCCTGAAGAAGCGTACCAGAAGGCTGTGGACGTGGAGGGGAGAAGATGAGCGATGTCATTCCTGAGAATAATGGAAGAAGCAGAGGGTACCTGTTTAAAATGTACCCGCTATCTGAAAAAGAAAAACTGCAGTGCAATCCTCAATTGCCTGTTTTTGTCTGGGGGATTGAAGAACAGATATATACTTACCTAAGCCTTCAAGCCTTCCCGTACAAGACCTGTCCCTGTGGCTCCTGCCCCCACGGTCTTTTGTGATGGACTAGTTCTGACGTCATCATGCCCATAGACCTGCTCTGGACCTGGGGACATCAGGAACAGTCCACTATTAGATTGTGGGGGAGCGCAGTTTGCCGGTGGAGGAGAGGATTGGCTGAGTATACAGCTTTCTCCTCTCCCCTGGACAAATGAGCAGTAGAACTGTGCAGTGCAGGCACAACCCCACTGCATGGGAAAACCTTTTTTTTTTTTGCCCTAAGTTGGGCTTTAAAATGTCCTTACCCCCACTGCAGGGTCACTTGTAAGCTAAGCACAGCCTGCAATAAAAGAGCATCTATGCTTTCGTTTCTGGAGTACTCCATCGCCTTGTCCCCCCATCAGTGGTGCTTCATTTGGTGGGAGATAAAGCTCTAAGAGAAGAGCGAGAGGGAAGAGCAAGAGAGAGGGGGAAGAGAGAGAGAGAAGGGGGAAGAGAAAGAGAGAGAGAGAAGGGGGGGGGGGGAGAGAGAGAGAAGGGGTAAGAGAGAGAGAGAGAAAGAAGGGGTGAGAAGGGGGAAGAGAGAAAGAAGGGGTGAGAAGGGGGAAGAGAGAAAGAAGGGGTGAGAAGGGAGAAGAGAGAGAGGGGGTGAGAAGAGGGAAGAGAGAAAGAGGGAAGGGGGAAGAGAGAGAGAGAGAGAGAGCGAGAGGGAGAGAGCGAGAGAGGGAAGAGCGAGAAAGAGAGGGAAGAGAGAGAGGGGGTGAAAAGGGGCGAGAGAGAGAGAGAAAGAGAGAGAGAGAGAAAGAGTGAGAAGGGGGAAAGAAAGAAAAGAGCGAGAGAAGACAGAAGAGAGAGAGAGAGAGAGAGAGAGGCACAACCCCACTGCATGGGAAAACCTTTTTTTTTTTGCCCGAAGTTGGGCTTTAAAATGTCCTTACCCCCACTGCAGGCTCACTTGTAATTTAAGCACAGCCTGCAATAAAAGAGCATCTATACTTTCCTTTGCAGAGTACTCCATCGTCTTTGCCCCCCATCAGTGGTGCTTCATTTGGTGGGAGATAAAGCTCTAAGAGAAGAGCGAGAGGGAAGAGCGCGAGAGAAGGGGGAAGAGAGAGAGAGAGAAGGGGGAAGAGAGAGAGAAGGGGAAAAGTGAGAGAGAGAGAGAGAGGGGGGGAGAGAAGGGGGAAGAGAGAGAGAGCGAGGGAGAGGGGGGAGAGAGAGAGAGGGAGAGAGAGAGAGAGAGAGAGAGAGAGAGAGAGAGAGAGAGAGAGAGGGGGGGGGGAGAGAGAGAGAGAGAGAAGGGGGGAGAGAGAGAGAAGGGGAAGAGAGAGAGAGAGAGAGAGAGAGGGGGAAGAGAGAGAGAGAAGGGGGAAGAAAGAGAGAGAGAAGGGGGAAGAGAGAGAGGCAGAGAGAGAGAAATGGGAAGATAGAGAGAGAGAGAAGGGGGAAGAGAGAGAGAGAGAAGGGAGAAGAGAGAGAGAGA
>JBBDGP010002298.1:5000-152428 GCA_037952835.1 Lithobates septentrionalis | reverse complement strand
CCAAAACATCTGGGGTGCCAAGGACCACCATCACTGGTATATGGCATGTGGCCCTTGCACCTCTGCAGTGTGTAGTGGGAACATTGATCCTACTAGCCTCATGCAACATGGTCCCAGCTTCAGATTGTCTTCTGCAGCATATCCCCACCAACAATGTAGCATATACACACTCTATGACCCCCATTTCCTCTATTAGGTCTGCAGGTTCAGAAAGTTCTCTCCAGCATTACAAATACTGAACATTATGTGTGGCCCTTTAGTGATGTCAGGGGCCACGTTTGCGCCGCCCCCCCCCCCCTTTAGCTCAAAAGTTGACAACCACTTTTCTTCTAGACCAAAAATGAAGTTAGGTCTAACATACTTTGCCCATGGTTTTGTTTGATGGCTTCACGCTTTTCTGAAGTGGTGCATTAACTCGTATATTACCACAACATGCACCCTAAGGCAACGTAGTGTCATGGCGCACACCATGATGTGCGGCGTATCTTTTCGGCCAATTGGTAGGATCTGCAAGATGCCAAAGAATGGGTCAGGAGCCAAGATGGCATAACCGTGTGCATGAGGCTTGCCCACAGGCAATCAGTATTGGAGATAAAGGCAGAGGACCCAGCATTGACATCATCTGGACCCACCACTGGTGGAGGACTGGAGAGATGGAAGTAGTTGTGCACCATAACCTGCAGAAATGATGTGCAAAAGCTCAACACCACCAATGAAGCTCCTACTTTAACCACCAAAAGTTCTCATTATGTCTTTAACCTTTCTCCCTTCAATCTCAGAATTCTTTCTTAAATCAAGGGAGGTGAACTAAACTTTTCCGACCTGTTCACAGATCAGGACCACCTTTTTTTTTCCAAACACTCTGCAAAAGTTGAGAAAACCAGCATGCAGCCCCATAGGAAGCCTCCTTCCCCGGCTGTCCTCAGATCACTCCTCGGAGGGGTGCAGAGTTTTTCAGGTCGGAGTCTGCAGGTTGCTGTAGTCTCCTTGTCAGGCGGGGTCCTGGTTTCTTTCAGCGCACTGAAAGGAAGAGGAATATTTGCGCCCCGGGGGCACACAGTCCTAGCAAAGTGGAAGGGGGAACAAAAGGCCAAGAATGCTGTTGGGGATGGGGAAAGGTGGGGGCTGGGGTGCAGGGAGGTCAAAGGCTACATCTGGGAGAACTTTGGAAGGCGGATCATTTATAAAAAAAACACACAAAGCTCGTATTCATGGAAGAGCGCGGCTCCCGTGCCGATAACGAGCCTCACGCCGTTCTGGGCACCAGAGCTAGCAATCTAAGAATTCCAGCACATCCAGAAAACTAAATTTCTCTGTCAATCATCCCATATAGTGGAATCTTAGGGCAGATAAAAACGCTTCTTCGTTAGAGCGCCATACCCCCTCACCCACATTAAAAATATAAAAAAAAAAAAAAAAAAATTACTATATTATTACAAAATAAAATAGTTTATTTTTAAAATACATTATTATTATGAGTAAAATAATGCATTTAAAAAAAAAATAACCTCATAATTGTATTTTTTAATAAAATGTATTTTATATTTGTATTGTTAATTATTATAAAAAATACAAATAAAATTATATTAGTAAAAAAAAAAACAAAAAAAAAAAAAAAAAAAAACTCAGGTTTTATTATTATGTTTGTATAATTATTATATTTTCTATTATATTAAAATAATATTGTATGTTTAATAGAATATAAGATTTTATAATGATCTAATAATAATAATAATAATCCCCCCGCCCCACACACATCACGACTTCCTCCAGCCTTCCATTCAGAACCTGAGGATCCCAAGGAATACACTTGCATTTCTATGCATACCCCGTTTCCCCTAAAATAAGACCTAGCGTGATTGTCGGCGATGGTTTCAATATAAGCCCTACCCCCCAAATAAGCCCTAGTTAAAGTCCTTGTAGGTCTTATTTTAATGGTTGGGCTTATTTTCGGGGAAACAGGGTAGGGCTTATATTGAAACCATCGCCGACAATCACGCTAGGTCTTATTTTAGGGGAAACAGGGTACAAGTTTATGAAGTTAAACGGAATCCAAACTGAAAATGCAAATTGCCTGGTTGAAATGCTAATATACTATAACACCTGGCCCAGTGCAAGCATGCAGATCAAGAGCCGGTTTAACATCAGAACCCCTTCATCTATTTGCTCCAAGTCAACAGCTCCAAAAATGGAAGCAAGAGGATCGCCATGACAGCCTAACATTTGAAAAAAAAAAGAAGGGGTCAGCTGTGAACAAGTTTCTCGTTACAAGGGTCCTAAAAATCCGAACTGACTGCAATACAGAAGCTGCAAATGCCAATTTCTAAAAAAATGCTGCCTGCCTGGCTCTCCTACTCGAGTCACTGACCAGGGACAAGCATGCGGGTCAAGATGGTCGGAACTTTTTCTGTATACCTGTGATGCAGAAGGGACTGAAGCCACTGGATCAGCATGACAGCCAGGGAGCCGTTATTCCACAAGGGGGGACCAGCAATGGCAACCTCCCTTACTCCTAGTGCTCTAGTCTATAGTTTCTCCCCCCCCCCCCCCCGGCAGATCTGAATACAGAAGCGCTGAGTTGTATTAGCTCAGGAAGGAATGCAGAAGATCTACACTCTGGGAAAGCCTGGGAGGAGAAGTTTGGATAGTCTGAGGACAAGGAGCAAACAATGAGAAGGCCGGCCATGAACTTCACCTGATGTCCTACACCGGACAATGGGAAGGACCATGATAGACTATGAAGCCTACCACTGACTAGAAGTCAACCTCCATCACTGACTGCAGCCTGCAGGGTGGCCATACACACGACAAACACAGGTCATCATGAAGACGGCAAACCAATCACATGAACTGGAAATAAATCGGTCAGAGGACTGCCTAAAAATACCGCATGAGACGCAATCCACAAAGCTAAAAGGCTCACCATACAATAGGAGGACCTACCCAATCAAGGAAGGTCCTTCTACATCGTCCTTGCTAGACAATCGGATCATACAATCTCCCTGAAATTTACCAAAACTATGGCACGTTCACAGAACAGAACAAGAGAAAAAATATGAGTGTCCCCCCCCCCCCCCCAAACTTCAGAAATCTGTGTCGAAAAGAGTACATGAACATTTTTGGCACATTTGTCACGTGTATTGCCGTTCAGATTAATGCTCTGCCCCCCCCATGTGTGCACTGCGAAGACGCACCAGAAAAAAAAAAATCAAAAACGCATGATGCTAGGTGTAAGCCTAACAGGGGGAAGGTGTGCTGATACATGGGGAGGAGGGGACTTGTAGTTCATGGCACAATGAAATCACATATAGACAGGTTCATCAAGGATAGAGAGATTTTATACATCCCCCCCCCCCTTTTTTTTTCCCCCCTTCTTCTCTCCCTCATTAATCCAGGCAGCTATGAAGATGATGAAATAGTAGACTGATTTTATATTTTAATAGATTATAATGTGTGTCCCGGATAGAATATTACTCTAAATGTGTGCGTCTATTGCAAATAATATATTTAGTCCACCATTTCATCTTTATAGCTGCCTGGATTAATAAGGGAGGGAAAATTTTATATATATATACCCCCCCCCCCCCCCTTATTTTTATTCTGGGCAGCTGTAAAGATGAAATAGGAGGCTGACGCCTATGATAGTGATCTACTATTCCACTTTACCAGATTAGATATAAAACAAAAAAACTTTTCTTTTTTTTACATTTCTCTTAATTTTAATCTGCTTAATTTTTAAAAATTGTACCAACATATAAAAAAGTTAAAATAATACAGAATTCATCTTCTAGATTCCCAGATTAAAAAGGGGAGGGGGATAGAGATTTTATATATATATATATATATATATATATATATATTTTATATTTATTTTTTTAAATAAAAAAAAATAAAGTGTTATTTTACCTTTATAATTGCTCCAATAAAAAAAAAAAAAAAAAAAAAAAAAAAAAAAAAAAAAGCAAGAGGGTAGAAAATGTAAGGGGAAAAAATAATTCATCTATTTTATTCATGTTCCCTCCTCTCCTATTCTTTAAATTTGGGCAGCTATGAAGATGAAATAATAGATCGAGTTTATCACTGAAAGAAGTTTCCAATTCTATTCCAGAACATCCCCTCTTCCCTCTCCCCGGTTCTATCCCGGTACACAGTGACCGGTGTCGGTCAGACATCGCTCGTCTCCCCCCCATCATACACACAGACCGATCTCCTTCTCCATGTACACACTGCTCACCTCTACCTCCCGGTACAGCCTGCTCTCTCTCTCCGGTCCGGTCGCCTGTGCGATTTCTTTAGCGCCAATCCAGCGATTAAACAAAGGCAGCAGCGTGCGATCTCTAGTCACGTGACCCGAGGGGATCCCGGGGATTTATGGGCGGGGCCGAACCCTGTGGAGGGTCTCCCCGCCCACCAAGTTCAGGATTTGGGGAAGGAGGTCTATAGACAAAGAGGAGACCCCCCCCCCTCCCCTCCCCCCCTACTACTCTCCTCCCCTCCCCCCACATATAGAACACACCGAACTACACCAAACTACCCACAACTTTCCTCCCTACACCTATACAGGCTCTGCAGGGTCTTTATTCATGTATGGGGGGCTTATGTACATTTATATATAGATATATATATATATATGTATGTATTCAGCGTCTGGGTATGTCTAATGCCGTGTACACACAGGCGGACTTTTCGGCATCAAAGGTCCGACGGTCTTTCCGACAGACTTTTGACGGACTTTCTAACGAACGGACTTGCCTACACACAATCACACCAAAGTCTGACGGATTCGTACGTGATGACGTACACCGGATTAAGATAAGGAAGTTCATAGCCAGTAGCCAATAGCTGCCCTAGCGTGGGTTTTCGTCCGTCGGACTAGCATACAGACGAGCGGACTTTTTAGACTGGACTTGAGTCGGTCGGGAAGGTTAGAAACATGTTTTAAATCTAAAGTCTGTCTGATTTTCGACCGAAAAAGTCAGCTGCAGGTCCGATGGAGCCCACACACGGTCGGATTGTCCGATGGATTCGTTTCGTCAGACCAGTCTGGTCGATAAGTCCGCCCGTGTGCATGCAGCATAAGATTACATTTTTCAAATTAAATCTATTTTTTTTTCCAGTTACGTATTATTATTATTATTATTATTATTATACAGGATTAGTTCTGTGTTCTTAGCACACAAAATCGCAGATCACATGACCTCAGTGAGTCGCTGATCGTGCATCTGCAAAAAAAAAAAAAAAACAAAACACAGTATTCCCCCCCCCCCCGTTCACCTCCATATGTGAATGAGCCCCTTTAAACTATTTGCCGTACATTTAACACACATTCAGTCCTCATTTGTGCCGTGAGATTTTCTGTCCATCGATTACAAGGAATACTGTTCTATTCTATGGTTCCCGCCATACCTGCGTCTCTCTCTATTGTGCATTTTCTATGGCGGAGTGGTTGTACCTATGCCGGGGTGGCGGTACTTATGCCGGAGTGGCGGTACCTATGCCGGGGTGGCGGTACCTATGCCAAGGTGGCGGTACCTATGCCAGGGTGGCGGTACCTATGCCAGGGTGGCGGTACCTATGCCAGGGTGGCGGTACCTATGCGGGGTGGCGGTACCTATGCCAGGGTGACGGTACCTATGCCAGGGTGGCGGTACCTATGCTGGGGTGGCGGTACCTATGCCGGGGTGGCGGTATCTATAGCGGGGTGGCGGTATCTATAGCGGGGTGGCAGTACCTATGGCAGGGTGGCGGTACCTATAGCGGGGTGGCGGTACCTACGCTGGGGTTGTGGTACCTATAGCAGGGTGGCAGTACCTATGGCGGGGTGGCGGTACCTATGCCGGGGTGGCGGTACCTGTGGCAGGGTGGTGGTACCTATAGCGAGGTGGCGGTACCTACGCCGGGGTGGCGGTACCTATAGTGGGGTGCCGGTACCTATGCCGGGGTGGCGGTACCTATGCCGGGGTGGCAGTACCTATAGTGGGGTGCCGGTACCTATGCCGGGGTGGCGGTACCTGTGGTGGGGTGGCGGTACCTATAGCGGGGTGGCGGTACCTCTGCCAGGGTGGTGGTACCTATGCCGGGGTGGCGGTATCTATGCCGGAGTGGCGGTATCTATGCCGGAGTGGCGGTATCTATGCCGGGGTGGCAGTACCTATGCCGGGGTGGCAGTATCTATGCCGGAGTGGCGGTATCTATGCCGGAGTGGCGGTATCTATGCCGGGGTGGCAGTACCTATAGCGGGGTGGCGGTACCTATGCCGGCGTGGCGGTATCTATGCCGGGGTGGCAGTACCTATAGCGGGGTGGCGGTACCTATGCCGGCGTGGCGGTATCTATGCCGGGGTGGCAGTACCTATAGCGGGGTGGCGGTACCTATAGCGGGGTGGCGGTACCTATGCCGGGGTGGCGGTATCTATGCCGGGGTGGCAGTACCTATAGCGGGGTGGCGGTACCTATAGCGGGGTGGCGGTACCTATGCCAGGGTGGCGGTATCTATGCCGGGGTGGCAGTACCTATAGCGGGGTGGCGGTACCTATGCCGGGGTGGCGGTATCTATGCCGGGGTGGCAGTACCTATAGCGGGGTGGCGGTACCTATAGCGGGGTGGCGGTACCTATGCCGGGGTGGCGGTATCTATGCCGGGGTGGCAGTACCTATAGCGGGGTGGCGGTACCTATGCCGGGGTGGCGGTATCTATGCCGGGGTGGCAGTACCTATAGCGGGGTGGCGGTACCTATGCCGGCGTGGCGGTATCTATGCCGGGGCTCAGGGACGTCCTCCGCTACGGACTGGTCTTTGTTTTTGCAACTGGAAGTCTTTATCTTAGAAAGCTTACATTTCTAGAAACCAGATCCCGGCACATCTGGACTAACAAGGGCCCAGACTGCGCTCAGACATCGACGATTTACCTCATTTGGCACACAAAGAAATAACACAAAATGAGATTATTCAACCCAGAGTCCTGCGGGAGCTCAGAGGAGCCAATCAGATGCAAGAAATTCATGTGGGAGCTGCTGAATGCTGATTTATGATTGGTTGGTGAGGGTGACTACACGCCTCTGGTCCTGGGGGAGGGGGGTAGATCCCCTGAAAGTGAAAATAAGGAACGATTACGATTATCACTTAATCAGCTGTGTTTTTCGGGTCAACTAATACGGCTGAAATCATCTTCTCTATAGTTCTGCAATGTGTTTTAATAAAGTTATTTTTTGCCTTCCCTGGTTTTTCGTTTCCCCCTTTATCAACATTCTAATAAAAATATTAAAATAAAACCTTTCCATTTTTATTACATGCCATATCTTAGACTCAGTAATGACATCACTGGGTCTCTGCAGTTCTCTATGCAATGCAGCCAGATCATGGCTGGGGGCTCTATGTTATAGGGAAGAGGAGAGGGGGTGGTGTTCTACAGGGGTAGAAAGAGAGGGAGCAATGGAGGAGCGTGGGCAGAAAGAGAGGCAGCAACAGAGGAATGGGGCAAAAAAAGAGGGAGCAAAAGAGGAGCGGCGGCAGAACGAGAGAGCGCAATGGAGGAGCTGGGGCAGAAAGAGAGGGAGCAATGGAGGAGCGGGGGCAGAAAGAGAGCGAGCAACGGAGGAGCGGGGGCAGAAAGAGAGGGAGCAATGGAGGAGCGGGGGCAGAAAGAGAGGGAGCAATGGAGGAGCAGGGAAGAGAGGGAGAAATGGAGGAGCAGGGAAGAGAGGGAACAATGGAGGAGCAGGGAAGAGAGGGAGCAATGGAGGAGCAGGGAAGAGAGGGAGCAATGGAGGAGCAGGGAAGAGAGGGAGCAATGGAGGAGCAGGGAAGAGAGGGAGCAATGGAGGAGCAGGGAAGAGAGGGAGAAATGGAGGAGCAGGGAAGAGAGGGAGCAATGGAGGAGCGGGGGGCAGAAAGAGAGGGAGAAATGGAGGAGCAGGGAAGAGAGGGAGAAATGGAGGAGCAGGGAAGAGAGGGAACAATGGAGGAGCAGGGAAGAGAGGGAGCAATGGAGGAGCAGGGAAGAGAGGGAGAAATGGAGGAGCAGGGAAGAGAGGGAACAATGGAGGAGCAGGGAAGAGAGGGAGCAATGGAGGAGCAGGGAAGAGAGGGAGAAATGGAGGAGCAGGGAAGAGAGGGAGCAATGGAGGAGCGGGGGGCAGAAAGAGAGGGAGAAATGGAGGAGCAGGGAAGAGAGGGAGAAATGGAGGAGCAGGGAAGAGAGGGAGCAATGGAGGAGCAGGGAAGAGAGGGAACAATGGAGGAGCGGGGGGCAGAAAGAAATGAAACAATGGAGGAGTAGGGGCAGAAAGAGAGGGAGCAATGGAGGAGTAGGGGCAGAAAGAGAGGGAGCAATGGAGGAGCGGGGGCAGAAAGAAATGAAACAATGGAGGAGTAGGGGCAGAAAGAGAGGGAGCAATGGAGGAGCGGGGGCAGAAAGAAATGAAACAATGGAGGAGTAGGGGCAGAAAGAGAGGGAGCAATGGAGGAGCAGGGAAGAGAGGGAGCAATGGAGGAGCGGGGGCAGAAAGAAATGAAACAATGGAGTAGGGGCAGAAAGAGAGGGAGCAATGGAGGAGCAGGGAAGAGAGGGAGCAATGGAGGAGCGGGGGCAGAAAGAAATGAAACAATGGAGTAGGGGCAGAAAGAGAGGGAGCAATGGAGGAGCAGGGAAGAGAGGGAGCAATGGAGGAGCGGGGGCAGAAAGAAATGGAACAATGGAGGAGCTGGGGCAGAAAGAGAGGGAGCAATGGAGGAGCAGGGAAGAGAAGGAACAATGGAGGAGCAGGGAAGAGAGGGAGCAATGGAGGAGCAGGGAAGAGAGGGAACAATGGAGGAGTGGGGGCAAAAAGAAATGAAACAATGGAGTGGGGGCAGAAAGAGAGGGAGCAATGGAGGAGTTGGGGCAGAATGAAAGGGAGGAAAGAAGGAGTGGGGGCAGAAAAAGAAGGAGCAATGAAGGAGTAGGGGCATAAAGAGAGGGAGCAATGGAGGAGTGGGGGCAGAAAGAGAGGCAGCAATGGAGGAGCGGGGTAAGAAAGAGAGCGAGCAATGGAGGAGCGGGGAAGAAAGAGAGGGAGCAATGGAGGAGCGGGGGCAGAAAGAGAGGGGGCAATAGAGGAGCGGGGGAAGAAAGAGAAGGGGCAATGCAGGAGTGGGGGAAGAAAGAGAGGGGGCAATGGAGGAGTGGGGGAAGAAAGAGAGGGGGCAATGGAGGAGTGGGGGAAGAAAGAGAGGGGGCAATGGAGGAGTGGGGGAAGAAAGAGAGGGGGCAATGAAGGAGTAGGAGCAGAAAAAAGGGCAGAGAGAGGAGGAAGAGGTGTAAGAGGAGAGAGATTTGGGAGGGGGGTTTGGTAAGAAAGCAAAGAAAGAAAGGCAGGAAAGAGGGGGAAGTTGGGTAGGAAAAGAGGGATTTAGGACAACAGGAGGGGAAAGAAGGGCAGAAAGAGAAGAAAGAGGGGCAGGAAAGAAGAAGTGGGATTTAGGACAAGGGGAGAGAGAAGTAGTGCAGAAACAGAAGAAAGGAGGGTGGGACAGAAGGGGAGGAGGGATAGAAAGAGAAGGATTTAGAACACCGGGAGAGGAAAGTAGGTCAGAAAGGGAAGAAAGAAGGGCAGAAAGAGAGGAAGTGGGTTAAGAGACGAGAGATTTAGAATCCAAAAAAAGGGGGGGGGGGGGGGGTAGGACAATAAGAGAGGAAGGTATGGCAGAAGATAGGGAAGTAGGACAGAAAAAAAGGGGGGAATAAAAATAAAATAGGTTAGGAAGAGAGGCAGGTAGGGCAAGGGAGGAAAGTAGGTTAGAAATACAAGGAAGTAGCTTAGAAAAAGAGGAATCTGGGATAAAAAGAGAGGACAATAGGTCAGAAAGGGAGAAAGTAGGTAAGAATGAGAGAGAAATAGGGCAGGAAGAGAGGGGGGCAGAAAGTAATTTGGAAAGGAAGGAAAGAATGAGAGGAATATGAGATAGAAACAGAGAAAAGCAAGTCACAAAGAGAGGGAAGTAGAAAGAGAGGGACACAGGGTAGAAAGGAAGGGAGGGTGGCAAGTCACAAAGAGAGGGAAGTAGAAAGAGAGGGACACAGGGTAGAAAGGAAGGGAGGGTGGCAAGTCACAAAGAGAGGGAAGTAGAAAGAGAGGGACACAGGGTAGAAAGGAAGGGAGGTGGTAAGTCAGAAAGGCAGGGAAGTAGAAAGAGAGGGACACAGGGTAGAAAGGAAGGGAGGTGGTAAGTCAGAAAGAGAGGGAAGTAGAAAGAGAGGGACACAGGGTAGAAAGGAAGGGAGGTGGTAAGTCAGAAAGAGAGGGAAGTAGAAAGAGAGGGACACAGGGTAGAAAGGAAGGGAGGTGGTAAGTCAGAAAGAGAGGGAAGTAGAAAGAGAGGGACACAGGGTAGAAAGGAAGGGAGGTGGTAAGTCAGAAAGAGAGGGAAGTGAAGTAGAAAGAGAAGGACACAGGGTAGAAAGGAAGGGAGGTGGTAAGTCAGAAAGGCAGGGAAGTAGAAAGAGAGGGACACAGGGTAGAAAGGAAGGGAGGGTGGTAAGTCAGGAAGAGAGGGAAGTGAAGTAGAAAGAGAAGGACACAGGGTAGAAAGGAAGGGAGGTGGTAAGTCAGGAAGAGAGGGAAGTGAAGTAGAAAGAGAAGGACACAGGGTAGAAAGGAAGGGAGGGTGGTAAGTCAGGAAGAGAGGGAAGTAGGTTAGAAAGAGCGGGCTCTGGGGCAGGAAGAGATGGAAGAAAAGCGCGGTGTAAAGCACATGTCATAGGAAGAGGGTTAATCCCATTCTGTCACTCTGCCAACCCACACATGTTCCGCTTCGGAGCACCACATAATACTTTTTGGATCAGACCAATTCATCTTTCTAATCCTGTATTTGCTACTAAGATCCTACAAAGGGAGGAGCTACTGCAATGTGGTGATTGGCCATATCACTGACCACACAAGACTACTTTTAAGATGCTCATAGACACAAGATGATCATAAGCTGATCTATGCTCCATGGCCCCTGCACACCTCCTTGGCTCTTGGTCAAAGGCTGATCTGCCTGGGTTGGGTCTTCTCTGATGGTTGCTGTTGTTCTTGATAGGAACGGTTGCTCGCCCAATATCAGCGTGTGGATATAAATATGCCCCATCGTTCTAGTGAACAATTACTGGGTGGAGATCATCTTATGTCTGTGGGTACTTTTTTAATTTCTGCAGATACATGGCAGGAACAGCGGGCCATCCAGGCATTTCCCACCACCCTAACCAAATAGTGGACATCAAATCAGCATTGGGGTTGATTAACGCAGTGTTTCTCAACTCCAGTCCTCAAGGCGCCCCAACAGGTCATGTTTTCAGGCTTTCCATTATTTTGCACAGGTGATTTGATCAGTTTCACTGCCTTAGTAACTACCACAGCTGTTTTATCTGAGGGAAATCCTGAAAACATGACCTGTTGGGGCGCCATGAGGACTGGAGTTGAGAAACACTGGATTAACGGACACTGGAACAAATCAAAAAGGACCTCCAAATCCTATAGTTCCTCTCTTCTGTTAAAATTTAAAAAATGAAGGATGGAACGTTATTGGCTGCTGTAGGCATAATCCCAACCTTCTGAGATAGGAGAGATGGCCACCTTTTGGCACAAAAGATTGAATAGAAACACCCTTGCAATGCCCCCAATCTTGTAGACCAGGGGTCTCCAAACTTTCTAAACAAAGGGTTTTTTTTATCCTTCAGACTTATAGGGGCTTGGCTGTGGCAAGTAGGAGTGGAAAATGTCCTGGCTTTGGTAAAAATGCCCCATCATTTGTTTCAGTGAGAGGAAAAGTGCCCCATCACTGGTCTCAGGAAGAGGAATAGTACCCAATAGTTTGTGTCAGTGGTAGGAATAGTGCCCCGCTGTTATTGTCAGTGGCAGGAATTATGCCCCATTGTTAATGTCAGTGGGAGGAATAGTGCCCCAAGGGCCGGATAAAGGCAAGCAAAGGGCCTCATCTGGCCCCTGGGCCGCAGTTTGGAGACCACTGATGTAGACCATGATGATCTAAAAATCAAGAATCATTACTAGAAGTGGTTGTAAACCCTTACATATATCCAGTGAAGGGATTATCCTTGGGTGATACACCTAGATGAAACAAAACCTCCTACATAAGTTGTACTTGTCTATCTGCAGTATTCTCTTCTCTACATCCATTCAAAGTGCTGAATTTATAAGCTTTTCTGAGCGTTCAAATAAAAGGGGGTGGAGAGCATAGGTTGGACTTTGTGGACTTGTGTCTTTTTTCGACCTCACCTACTATGTAACTATGTAAGTTACACTCTGCAGAGTTCAGTGAGGAGAGCTCTGGGAGCTGATTAGAGGGAAGGGACACACCCCCTGGCCTTCACACAGCACACAGGAACAGAGCCGAGGCTGTCAATCAGCTGGAGGTCCCTCCCTTGTCACCATTTTTCTCTTGGTGTCAGAAAAACTTGTCAGAAGTGATTCATGCTGATAATAGAGGAACAAAGCAGCCGACAGAAGAGACACTTAGTGCTCTTAATTGAGACAAGTACACACTATAGAGAGATGTGCTTTGTTCATATTTCATTGTCTGAGGTTTACAACCACTTTAAACCCACCAGGGCTTTTTTTTCACTTCTACATTTCTAAAATGTTAGCATCGAAAATAGCTATTGCAATAATCTAAAACAGCTTTTCTAAACATTTTTTACCATGAAGGAACTCTCAAATTAGTGTTCTGATCTCAGGGGAGCCCTTCTATATTGATAGCTCTCTGTACACCTGCAGCTCTCAGTGGTTCCTCCTGCATGTCATTACAGCAGATAGTGATCATATAGAGCAGCCTTTCTCAACCTTTTTACCCCAGGGGAATTATTTTCAGGTCTCGTGGTACCCCTGATAAAACCCATTCATTGGGTGCCAGTGGGAACAATTCCCCTTACTTTGGTGGTCAGTGTAAGAATAACCCCCTTACAGAGTGCTATAACGATCATTGGTGTCATACCCCTGGCTCCTCCAAGCATACCTCCCAACATTTTGAGATGGGAATGAGGGACACCGGCTAGCAAACTGTATGTAGGCATAGGACACGCCCCCTGCCACACCCCCTTAAAGGAGAATAACCCCCAAAAAAGGTTCATTAAATCCACAAGGGCTTTTTTTTTACCACTACTATTCATTTATATTGGCTTTTAAAATTTACAAATGCAACAATTTAGAAATTGGATGAAAGGTTTTGCACTGGGAAACACTTTTTAAAGATAAAAAGCACATTTTATATACAGCTATATAGATCAGACCAAAATGAGGGACAAATGAGGAGGAAAGAGGGACAGAGGGACATTGCTCCACATCAGGGACAGTCCCTCGAAATCAGGGACAGTTGGGAGCTATGTCCAAGTAGCACTGACTCAGAACTATGTTGGCACCGTCAAACAGGAGGTAAATCAGCCACAGCTCAAGGAACCCCTAGCCACCCGTGGAGGAACCCTAGGGTTCCACGGAACCCTGGTTGAGAATGGCTGATCTAGAGGTCAGCAGGAGGAACCAGTGAGAGTCGTGGAGGACCCAGGAGATTGAGACCACTGGAAGTGTTGGTTCCCTCGCAGACTTCACATGAAGGTTTCTCAAAATTGGATCAGCGTTTAGCGGCACCTGCAGGTAAGCATTTCCATTTCCCTTGACTGAAACACTACACTATATTGACAGTATATTGATTTCAGGTCTAAAAAAGGAACATTTAAGAATGAGGGACAAATGGATTTGATTCCACAAGAGGGACAGGCACTCTAAATAAGGGACAACTAGGTGCTATGTCGTAGGCTACAACGCTGTGTTGTGTTTGCTTTGCTTTTCCAGACGTGCTAAAAACACATCAGCAAATAGTCCAGTGTTACCCGTGGCAACAGATGTTGGAACAAACAAAGCACATGCCTGGTAAACGATATAAAACACCCAGCCACTAATTGCAGTTCCTGTTTACTCAGAAAACGGTAAAGGCCAAGGATCACTACAAGGCACTTTTGTTTCGAGTGTCTGATATTTCAGTTATGGGTTGGTACTGGAGGGGTTGAATCACCCACTAGATTCTTTCATCTCTGCCCCATGGTGCCCATACATGTTCCTTGTTTATTTTCTCTATTTGCATAGTTCTGCAACTTTTTCTGCCATATGTTACGCAAAACGTTGAATCATTCTCAGCACTCTCTGACCCCAAATTAGCCTAAAGCCACCAACACTCTCATGGTTGGTTTGGGAAGAAGCCCATTTTCTTATCTGTAGGTTTGTATAAGGATGTTCAATGCAAATCCATTGATAGGAACCAAAGATATGACTCTAAACTAACTTTAAACGTGTAAACGAGTTAAATGAAATGATTAAAAAAACGCATTAAATCGGATGCAGTTTTCTGCCAGCAGGAACCCGCATGCCCTTCTGAAAAACTCATATGCCCGTGTGACCCTTGCCTTAGGAGGAACATTAAGGCTTGGTTCAGATCTATGCGTGTCGGGAACTCGCGCATAATCACGTGTGTTGCCAGCCTTCACAGAAATGTGCTGCTCTTTACCAGACGCGCGAGGGTCCCATTAATTCTTAATGACCCACACGCAATGACAAACGTGCGCCTTTTCGAGCACCAAACTGCGGCACCACGCGGTGTTACATAAAGGGTTCGGGGATTTCCTTCCCTACATTACCCATGGGTAATTGAAATGAATGGGCTGCCCTACACATGACGCGCACGCACAAACGCGCACTCATAGGTCTAAACCAAGCCTAATGCCCCGTACACACAATCGGACTTTCCGACAACAAAACCGTGGATTTTTGTTCCAAGGATGTTGGCTCCAACTTGCCTCGCATACACACGGTCACACAAATGTTGGCCAACAGTTACGAAGGTAGTGACGTACAAGACGTACGTGATATCTCCATTACGAGCGCTAGTTTTACAAGACCGAGCGTTTCCGGCTCGTACTTGATTCCGGGCTTTTGTCCGACGGGACTTGTGTACACGCGATCGGAAAGTCCGACAACAAACATTTGTTGGCGGAAAATTTGAGAACCTGCTATCCAAGATTTGTTGGCGGAAAGTCCCACAACAAATGCTCGATGGAGCATACACACGGTCGGACTTTGCGCCAACAAGCTCACATCCAACATTTGTTGTCGGAAAATCAGATCGCGTGTACGCAGCATTAATGTTCTTTCTCTTTGAGATGCCTCCCAGACTGAGCTAATACTCAGTCATGTTATCTTTTTATATTTTGTTAATTAAATTATTTATAAAAAAATGTAAATGTAAACAAAAAAAATTGGTGACCAGCACCCGTAGCACTGTGATATTCCCAATATAAAAAATGATTATGAAATGATGTTGCTTTCATAGCGTGCGAAGTGATCTTCTGGAATTTTGGAAAAAGACCAAGCACGTGTGTGGCAGCATTGCAAGCCAATAACTAATGGAATAAAACCTTATGGTCATGTTAAATTTTCATGAAAGCGCTGTAATCTGCAAGCTTCCTCCTGATTCCCGATGAGGAACCACAAATCCCAGCATGCCATGTCACAGTATAATATGCTCTGCTGGAAGCTGTGGTTTCTCATCAGCGCTAAACCCGTACGCCACATGTGTTATATGCACAGATCATATCTCCCCCAGCCGGCCAACTCAGCTCTGGAATCGCCCCTCCTACAGGTATGCATTAGTCTTTAGCTGCTGTATGGATATTTAAATGTCCCTTTGTTAAGCCTTTACCATGAGGATCACCATGTGTGAACCGTAGCCAGATGCAAATCCCACCTGCAGATCACAGACCAAACCCAAATAAGTTCCCGGCGAGTTTGTAACCTTTGCCAAATCTTTAAATACCTTTCAGGGTTTCCGCTTTCTATAAAAAAAACAAAAACGTTATAACAGTTCCAGAAACTGACGTACCCTCCTCTCTCTTCTTTGTTCGTGAGTGGCTCGTCCTTCCCTTGGCAGCACGCTTGTTGCAAAAGTTCAAAAGCTTTATCCCCACTTTTCGCAGCCATAGAAAGTACAGTATACTAAGAGTTTCCATGACTAACTGGGACGGGACGTCACTGGCTATTGCATGAGCACACCCGGTCATATTTCGGCTGAACAAAAAAATGCGTACTCCCTGATTTCACTTCTCTGTTCAAAGAATAAAGTTTGTTTTTTTTTGAAGAAAACCAAAAATAGGATTTGGGGCTGAATTAGGAACCCTAAGCTTTATCCCCACTTTCGCAGCCATAGGAAGTACAGAGTTTCCATAACTAACTGGGACGGGACGTCACTGGCTATTGCATGAGTACACCCAGTCATATTTCGGCTGAACAGAAAAATGCGTACTCCCTGATTTCACTTCTCTGTTCAAATAACGTTTTTTTTTTTAAGAAAACCAAAAATAGGATTTGGGCTGAATTAGGAACCCTAAGCTTTTAACTCCTCGGCCTCGCTGACTATAATTTGTTTGTAAACCATATAAAGCTGTTTTCTTAAGAGATAACACTTATCAGCTAATCCTGGTCATTTGCTTAGTCCATTTGACTGTTTTTGATAAGAAGACCATACATGGGACAAGTTTTGGCCAAGTGAAGGTGCCCGGTAATGAGCATATACAAATTCTACCAATAGACACGAGATCGGCCCACGTTGAGCAACAATCTTGTATGTCTCTAGTTACTACCCTGTTTCCCCGAAAATAAGACCTAGCGTGATTGTCGGTGATGGCTGCAATATAAGCCCTACCCCCCAAATAAGCCATAGTTAAAGTCCTTGTAGGTCTTATTTTCAGGGTAAGGCTTCTTTTCGGGGAAACAGGGTAGGGCTTATTTGGGGAGGTAGGGCTTATATTGCAGCCATCACCAACAATCACGCTGGGTCTTATTTTCAGGGAAACAGGGTAGCAGATGGCGCTAGAAACCCAACACACCATTAGTATGGGAGTAACAATGGTTCATTTTAGATATTTTTGACCAATCACAACGTTCTTCCCCCAACAACTGTAAAGTAAGATGGCCTTTGGAGGTGATTAGTCGTGGTCATTGTCTGTTTTCCATGACTGTAACCTTCACTCTTGGATACGCAGATCTCCAGAATGATCTTCAGCAATCGAAGATTGTCTACACTTCACCACCCTCCCAGTAGAGACAACCTTATCTGCCTATTTATGTGCTTATCATTCAACTTTAGCCATAGCTCAGGTGATCCAAAGAGTTTGGCATAGTGGTTGAATTAGACTGGCCATACACCAGTAAAATTATGTTCAAAATTCTGAAAAATCGTTCAACAGACCATTCAATTTTGCTGTCATTGAGTCAACTAATTTTTTTCGAAAGCCCCAAAAATTTCACCCAGATCTGTTGCTTGAATGGAATCACAGACTATTGAACTGATGTCCTTTGTGCCCAGAACATGCGCATTACAATGAATACAATTTTTCCCGAACGGAAATCACAAAGTTAGAACTTTGTTCATCCAGAGAAGAAACAAGAAAGGTTGTCCATCCTACTCCTTCCCGCTTTTTCTTTACTGTAGCTGAAAATAACCGCCGATTTGACCCCACTAACCAATCCAACAAACGCTTTGAAAACGAAAATTTTCTTGCAAAATTCCACCAGCTTAAGAATTCATGCATATTATAGGACAGAACTGTTGGGGAATTGGCAACCTTCACCTGTATGGTCAGAGATACTGCAGACGTCTAATTGATACCAAACAATTATTGCGTCAAGTAAAACTCTTGATTGCCCATTGTTTCACCAGGTGATCGAATGAGATAGACCAAAACAGTGCTACAGTACCACCCCCTACTTTTCAAATGACATCTAGGATTATTGGTTTTAAGGAGCATGGGTGTATTTTAGTTTAAGGTGAGAAATCAATTATCTAATTGTTCTCTTAATAGATGGGTGTACTCAAAGCTCTTTACACAAAAGAGCTTGGGATTAATTGTAGGCATCCAACTGTCATGGATCCAGCTGGTCAGATCATTCTGAGACTTGCAGTTCCATGAACCAACATTTTCCCATGGCTACGAGACAACATAGACCAGTGTTTCCTCAACCAAGGTTCCTCCAGAAGTTACCAGGGTTTCCTTGAGCAGTGGTCAATGGTGAACTGATCTCCCACCTACCCGGAACATCAATGCGATTGGGCAATTTTCCAATATTGTGTAATGCAAGGGTCTCCAAACTTTCTAAACAAAGGGACAGTTTGCTGCCCCTCAGGATTTAGGGGGGCCGGACTGTGGCCAGTGGGAGTAGAAAATGCCCCAGGCTTGGTCGTCAGTGGGATTAAAAAAATTACACAGCACCCCTGTGTTTAGGAGGAGGAGGAATAGTGTCCCATCACTGGTATATGAGGTATAGAGCCCCCATCATTTGTGTCAGTGGGAGGAATAGTGCCCCATCATTGGTGTCAGAGGGAGAAATAGTGCCCCATCTCTGGTGTAAGTGGAAGGAATAGTGTCCCATTGAAGGTGTAAATGGGAGGATTAATGCCCCATCACTGGTGTCAGTGTGAGAAATAGTGTCCCATCTTTGGTGCCAGTGGAAGGAATAGTGCACCATCAATAGTGTCAAGGAGAAATTTTTGCTCCGACATTAGTGTCAATGGGTGGAATAATACCCCAATGTTGGTGTCAGAGGGAGGAAGAGTGCCCCATCTTTGGTGCCAGTGGAAAGAATAGTGCCCCATCTTTGATGCCAGTGGAAGAAATAGTGCCCCATCATTGGTGTCAGAGGAGGAATTTATGCTTCAACATTGGTGGCAATGGGGGGAATAATACCCCGTTGTTGTTGTCAGAGGGAGGAATAGTGCCTCGTAATCTGAGGGAGAAATAGTGTCCCAAGGGCCAGATAAAGGTAAGCAAAGGGACACATTGAGCCCTCAGGCTGCAGTTTAGAGACCATTGGTGTAAGGTATGGGACCATGTCTACATTGACCACTAGGGTTACAGGATACCACAATTTTTACCGTCTGCCTTTCCTTTCTTTGTAAGGGTTGGTAACCCCCTGGGTGTCAAATATACTAGGTTCTCCACATCACATAAGCTTTTATTTCAATCTTTCTTTACCCTATTGATCACACTACCGTACCATAAGTTGTTTGTCGAATCCTTTTTAGCAAGGCTTCCTCGAGAACCTAAAAATGGTTTCAAGGGTTCCTCAGGGGAAAAAAAAAAAGTTGAAAAAGGCTGAGATAGACATATAGAGTAAACTTTAACTAACGTTAAATCTAAACTGGGGCTTTTAGTTTCCTAACAGCTGGTGGTTGGCACTTTATCCCAAATTGGCATCAGATTTTTTTCCAGCCAAACCTTCATCCACTCTTGTGTAACTGGAGTTGCCACCTTTTCCGGAAAAATTCCGTCCTCGCTGTTTTTAGGATCTCTTTTCCTGTTAAAATGATTGCCATCAAGTCCAGGTTTTACCAGACAAAATAGGTGACAGCCCTGGGTGTACCAGGATACAAATTCTCAGAAGGATTTCCTTAAATCTCCCAACCTTAATCCCTTAAGAGCCTACAAGAGATGAATAGAGGTGGAACTCACAGCTCGGACACAAATGATCCCTCAAGTAATAGATGCTCAGATGAATTCTCAAACAAAACCCACAGAGGGTCTTACCTTCGAAACGTGCTGCAAACGTGGCGTAATTTCTATATCCTCCTGTGGACTTCTTAGCACAGTAAGTTTATTAAGTGAAGTTTTATGTAGACTTCAGTAGGATGTGTCAGGACTGAAGACTTTGAGGCACCACCCTCTTCCAGCTCAGCCCTATCCTAATCCTGTCCCACCCTCCACAACTTTCTCCCAACTAATCCATTCCTGCTCCATCCCCCACCTTCAGCCAACTTTTGACAGCTTGTTTTTTTTTTCCCTTTAATCTTTTGTTTTTGTTTGAAGCCAACTCAGTCCTCACAGAATTGCTGATGGGTCATTTCTAGCATTTAAGTCTCTGCGTTTTTTTTTTGGTACAGATGTGTTTTAGATCTATTGTCATTCACCTCCCTGGTGCTTTGCTGGAAACGGGTGAAAATTTGCAGCAAGCATGATTTTTTTTTTTATATTTATCTTACAAAAACACACATGTGTGAAAGTAGTCTTTTATGAAAAGTTACAGCTGAAGTCGGGACGCAAACACTTTTATTTCATTTACATTCCCCAACAGCCACAAAGGATATCATTCTGCTTTGTGCGCTCTAAATGCCTTTGCAAAACCAGATATTACCTTGTAAAAGTAGCAGTAACATTATCACTGTATATAGCCTGTGCAAGGAGTAGAGCTGTGGGAGGGACCCAGCAGGCTCCACCCACTACAGGCTGCAGAAAAACTACAGGATAGGCGGAGACAAGACCAGTCCCCCTGCCCAAGGAGAGAGAGCAGCAGTGATCGGTCTTTATTACAGGAAGTTCCTGCACAGAGGGAAAGTCTCACACTGGATTTCTGCACGGATCTGGAAGAAGTACACAAAGTACACCAAGGTTAGCACACAAATACACATGACGTTTGTACATGGATAGTTCTTATTCTTAAAGCGGGAGTCCCGTGAAATTTTTTTTTTTAGATGTGAGCAGCTGCAAATACTCCCGCGGGAGTCTATTCCCGGAAGTGGGTGCAGATACCTGTCTTAGACAGGTATCTGCACCCCCCTCTCCCCTGAAAGGTGCCAAATGTGACACCGGAGGGGGGGGGGGGAATCCGATGAGCGGAAGTTCCACTTTTGGGTGGAACTCCGCTGTAAGTTCAGCTTTACAGTGTATGTAAAGGCAAAACTCTTTCTTTAATTTTGGATCGAGTACCGAAGGGTTTAAGCAGGCAAGTTCTCAATGAACCAGCTGAAATTTGCTCACTGAGTCTCCTTCCGCCGACATCCCTGAAAAATTGAGTAAGGCGGGCAGATAACTGTCGGCTAAACAGCGCTTGCATTCAGTCAGCTATGAGTAAGCACTCAGCTTCGAGTGCGAAACGCGTCAGCTGATCCTGTACATCCTGCATGATTGTCTTGTATTTCTGATGATCCCAACTTTATAATAAAGACAAGTTTTCAACTTCATCCAGTGTGCAGCATCCAGATCTTCCTATTCAAAGCAGATGCAATTGCTGTTTGGATATTTTGACCGTTGACAGGGCAGGACAAGTGCAAGGAGCATTCTTCCCACTGACCCCCAATGTATGGGGTATTATTCTTACTGACTCCCAATGCAAAGCGCATTCTTCCCATTGACTCCCAATCTAAGTGGCATTATTCTTACTGACTCGCAAAGCAAAGGGCATTCTTCCCATTGACTCCCAATGTAAGGGGTTACCTCTTCCCCTGACCATCAAGGTACAAGGTCTTAATAACTAATATAAGGGTGCCTAATACTGCTGGTAACCAGTATACAGGGCTCTTCTTCCACTGACCACAAATGTGAGGTGGTCCTGCTCCCACTAACTAGCAAGGTAAGGGGGGCCTCCTATCAGTGATCACCAATGTACTGAGCCCTTCTTCCACTGACCACAAATGTAAGGTGGCCATACTTCTACTGACCAAAAAAGTAAGGAGGCCTTTTTCCACTGGTCACCAATACACAGAGCGCTTCTTCCACTGATCTCAAAATGTAAGGTGGCCTTTTTTCCACTGACCACCAAGGTGGGGGGCTTCTTCCACTGGTTACCAGCATACAGAGCCCTTCTTCCAATGACTACAAATCTAAGGTGACCCTTCTCTCACTGACCACCAAAGTAAGGGAGGCCTTTTACCACTGGTCACCAATACACAGAGCCCTTCTTCCACTGATCTCAAAATGTAAGGTGGCCTTTTTTCCACTGACCACCAAGGTGGGGGGCTTCTTCCACTGGTTACCAGCATACAGAGCCCTTCTTCCAATGACTACAAATCTAAGGTGACCCTTCTCTCACTGACCACCAAAGTAAGGGAGGCCTTTTTCCACTGGTCACCAATACACAGAGCCCTCCTTTCACTGACCCCAAAATGTAAGGTGGCCCCTCTATTACTAGTAACCACCAAGGTAAGGGGGCCTTCTTCCACTGGTCACCAACATAAAGAGCTCTTCTGCCACTGACATCCACCCTTCTTCCATCAACATAGGGGGTCTCTGTGCACCGATTACTGATGTAAGGAGTCACCTCCCTCTTTGATCACATTATTGGGAATTTAACAAATCATTTTTAGCAGGGATTCCCTGAAAATTGTTGCAAGGGTTCCTCCAGGATAAAAATCTACGCTTTAATCCGTGAGGTTGGGCATGCATACAGCCGTGTGACATCACCAGGATATAAGGCAATATGGGAATTTAATTAGAAGGATGACTGTTTAAAAGTGGCTTTAAAGTGGCTTCCGCCCAAGCCTGAATCACTTTGTATCAAAAGAATCTCCATCCAGGAGAAGAACGCCTGAATATGGAGCAATTCTATCATTAAATAAAGTATTCTTTCTGCCGAGTCAGTCCAGTTTAACAGTATAATGTATAAAATACCCTCTGGGTGCAGCCATATTGAATGAGTACCTGTTTTGTTCAAACACAAAGCTGTGAGCTTAGCTTCAAATTTACATACATGAATCTGTAGCAAAGGTGGAGATTTATATAGAAGACACTTAAGCTGCCTAATGATACAGTAGGTGTAGTGCTACCCCAGTGGGGATCGTTTTACTTCACCAGATCTTTCCCAGAGTGAGTGCAGAGGCGGCCAGGCACACAGCATTTTTCTCTCTCCCTGGCTAAATAAAAAAAATTATTTTATGCTCTTTGTTGCTGTAGAAACTTGGATGGGGTGAGAGAAAGAATGGGATACCCCAGAAACACTGAATAACAAGAGGATACATCTCCTCTTAAACAGTCTCCGTGCACAAGGGCAGGAGAAGTAGCTGAAATTAAGTTCTCGTAAAGGCCACCATTGACTGAGCGAAAAAAAGGGCCTCCTGAAGAAAGGAGAAACTGCACACAGTGACAAGGGCTCTGAGTTCAGGTCGGAACTCACAATGCCACAGAATCATTGGCTGCCTTCTTTGTTTGGGATCTTGGTCTGGAGAGCTCGCTGAAGAGGGCCTGGTGGAAGTTGGGAGGAAGTTTCCAACTGTCCTGTGGCATTGTGAGCCTTGTTTCTCCATCACTGAAGAGGCACTCTTCACACAAGGCTCACAATGCCACAGGACAACTGGACACCTCCTCCCAACTTCCACCAGGCACTCTTCGGCGAGGTCTCCAGACCATGGTCCAAGACGAAACCCTTCAAATAGGCCCCCCCAGATATGCTACAGCTGGGACCTTGTTGAGCTTGCGGCAGCATTCCAGAGAACTGCACTTGGGGCAGAACCCCCCTCAGGCTAGGGACTCCTTCTGCAGGACTGGACCCAGGACCTACTCAACTCTTGCTCCAGGCACATTCATGGGCTGCCTACTTTTAGTATCCGCTGGGCACTCTTCAGTGAGGGAGAAACAAGGCTCACAATGCCACAGGCTAACTGGACACCTCCTCCCAACTTCCACCAGGCACTCTTCAGCGAGCTCTCCAGACCATGATTCTAGACTAAACCATTTAAATAGGCCCCCCAGCTATGCTACAGCTGGGACCTCATTGAGCATATGGCAGCATTCCAGTGAACTGCCCTTAGGGGCAGAACCCCCCTCAGGCTAGGGACTCCTTTTTCAGGACTGGACCCAGGACCTACTCAACTCTTGATCCAGGTCAATTTATGGGCTCTCCAGCCACCTACTGGGCACACCTCCCCAGGGATTGGCTGGGGCCCTATACTTTTTCAGACTGTCCTTCTGCCTTTCCTCCCACTGTGATTTCAGAACCCTCTAGAATGCAAGGGGGGATAATCACACCCGCAGCCTGTGATATACTGAGCAGGCTAAAGCAATCAATAACTGCTTCACTGGCTACAGAGGAGCCAGACTAAATATACCTAGCAGCCTATACTCTAACTAGGAGGGCGCTACACCGGCAAGAATCGTTATTGTTAATCTGTTATCGTATGAAGTGCTCCATCGCTGTGAGCCCTGCAATGCAAGATCAGTATTCACCGACAGGAAGATATTGGAACATTTCACTGAGAGTTGTCACTCTTAGTGGGTTAGAAATAGCTGGAAAATTACAAAAGATGCCCAAAAGTAGGAACATCACTTTTTATCATTGTGTCATCAGTGGCCACCCAAGACCACCGATTTTCCACTGCTGATGGAGGTGGCACGAATAAAAAAAGAAAAGTGAATTTTTTTTAGTACAGTATAAAATAGTGTGATCTTTCTTTATATAAGCCATATTTTTCCAAGAAGGGGGATAGGGACTTGGAAGGAGAAATTGAACAAGGACTATAGAACAAGGACTACAGGACTCAGTGCCAAGGGGTGCTGCAGTCTATCTGTATTTCAGCAAGAGGTTAGCAGGTTGTCCAAGAGTCTCAATCTACATCTCCGCAATAAATGCAAATTCCCCATATTTTATTCCTTTAAAAAGTACAGAAAACACTTCCTGATCTGCCAGAAATGCAGAGAGCACCCCTTATCCCCCTCTCCTCTCTGTCCCACTCCACATGCATCATTTTCCTAGAAAACAATGCTGTTGTCATGACTTCACACAGACTACCCACACACTGTGAGGTCTATATTTACATATATATACACCCTATATTACCAAAAGTATTGGGACGCCTGCTTTTACACGCACATGAACTTTAACGGCATCCCAGTCTTAGTCCCTATAACCGCTTCAACTCTTCTGGGAAGGCTGTCCACAAGGTTTAGGAGTGTGTCTATGGGAATGTTTGACCATTCCTCCAGAAGCACATTTGTGAGGTCAGGTACTGATGTTGGATGAGAAGGCCTGGCTCGCAGTCTCCGCTCTAATTCATCCCAAAGGTGTTCTATCGGGTTGAGGTCAGGACTCTGTCCAGGCCAGTCCAGTTCCTCCACCCCAAACTTGCTCATCCATGTCTTTATGGACCTTGCTTTGTGCACTGGTCCAAATCATTTGGTGGAGGTGGGATTATGGTCTGGGGTTGTTTTTCCGGGGTTGGGCTTGGCCTCTTCATTCCAGTGAAGGGAAGCCTTAAGGTGTCAGCATACCAAGATATTTTGGACAATTTCATGCTCCCAACTTTTGTGGCGACAGTGTGGGGATGGCCCCTTCCTGTTCCAACATGACTGCGCACCAGTGCACAAAGCAAGGTCCATAAAGACATGGATGAGCGAGTTTGGGGTGGAGGAACTTGACTGGCCTGCACAGAGTCCTGACCTCAACCCGATAGAACACTTTTGGGATGAATTAGAGCGGAGACTGCGAGCCAGGCCTTCTCGTCCAACATCAGTGCCTGACCTCACAAATGCGCTTCTGGAAGAATGGTCAAACATTCCCATAGAGACACTCCTAAACCTTGTGGACAGCCTTCCCAGAAGAGTTGAAGCTGTTATAGCTGCAAAGGGTGGGCCAACTAAATATTGAACCCTACGGACTAAGACTGGGATGCAATTAAAGTTCATGTGTGTGTAAAAGCAGGAGTCCTGATATTTTATATAAATATATATAAATATATATATGCATAGTGTGTCCATTGAAACTGCAGATCGAATGTGTGACTGGAGAAGATAATACCGCATTATGGCCACTAGATGGAGCTGAGGAGTGTAATTATTTCCTATGATAATCTGCACCATCCAGTGGCCATAATGTGCCACTGTCTTCCACATTCACACATTCCCGATGTGCGGAGAACCTTTGATCTTGCCCCATTCGCACAGAACAAATTTTTATGCTGTTTCGATAGCGGAATCATTAGACAGCTCCCCAGCTCCATCTAGTGGACACAATGCAGTATTTTCTCTCTACACACCTTCGATCTGCAGAGAATGTAGCCAGAGAACATTCAATTTTCACACACAGAATGACTTTACAGGCAGTTTCGAAAGGATGAATAGTGAATATTTTTATAAATACACCCCAAATGTGTAGAGAAAGGGCTCTTGGGAGATGAAGTTCTACGTCAGTAGAATCTGAGCTCCTAGCAGTTGCCCCTGCAAAATGTTAAAAGCCTGGTGTTGACTGTCACAGACAGTAGTGCTATTTGTTTCTCACTACAAGAACAAAGGTAAAAGAAAAAAAATAATGCTAGGGTCTTGATCGAAAAGGGGAGGGGAGGTCTGAAGGTAAATTTGGATAGTGCTTGGATGGACACTCTCTTTGCAACAGTTTTTACTTTCTTGATCCTCCGCTCCCCCAGCAGGTGGCGCTCCGCCACACTCTGGCAGTAGATTGTCCCTGGGCCTCTTTGTGTCCAGTGCAGCTCTATGGACCCTGCTCTGGTCTTGATGACATTGGGATTGGTGGAGTGTGGGGGTGCAGACAGTCCAGGGAATGGTCTAGCTGCGGGGGGGTGGGGGGGAGCAGAGGATCGGGTAGGGAAATCTCCTTTTATTGTTCCCCCCAAACATAAATGCGCAATTAAGCCTTTTAGTGAAGACACTGCAAGGGATCACTTTTTATTTTGCCTCGAGATGGACTTTAACCGCTTCAGCCCCAGAAGATTTCCTCCCTTAATGACCAGGCCATTTTTTGCTATACACCACTTCGTCGCTTTAGCTGACAATTGCGCAGTCGTGCGATGTTGCACCCAAACAAAATTGATGTCCTTTTTTTCCCCACAAATAGAGCTTTCTTTTGGTGGTATTTGATCACCTCTGCGGTTTTTATTTTTTTGCGCTATAAACAAAAAAAGACCAACAATTTTGAAAAAAAAAACAATATTTTTCTACTTTTTGCTATAATACATATCAAAAAAAAAAAAGTAAACAAACCGAATTTATTCATCAGTTTAGGCCGATATGTATTCTTCTACATATTTTTTTGGGGGAAAAGAATCGTAATAAGCGTATAGTGATTGGTTTGCACAAAAGTTATAACGTCTACAAAATAGTGGATATATTTATGGTATTTTTATTATTTTTTTTTTTCTTACTAGTAATGGTGGCGATCTGCGGGGTTTTTTTTTTTAGCAGGATTGCGACATTGCGGCGGACATATTGGACACTTTTGGCACTTATTTGGGACCAGTGACATTTATACAGCGATCAGTGCTATAAAAATGATTACTGTATAAATGACACTGGTAGGGTTCAAGGGGTTAAACACCTGGGAGGTGTTTCTAACTGTGGGGGGAGGGGACCGACTGGGCGTACAGAGAGATCGCTGTTCCCGATCACAAGGATTAAACGATCACACTGTACGTCCCTGTCAGAGCCGGGATCTGTTTGTTTACATTGACAGATCCCCATTCTGGCTCTCTGTGGAGCGATTGCGGGTGGCTGGCGGACATTGCGGCCGCGGGCCACGCTCATCAGCTCCCCCCCCCCCGCTGTGCAGCTATAGCTCTTAAAGGAGCCAATGTACCGGTACGGCGATTCGCGGGAACAAGACGACCTGCCGACGTATAACAAGGGCGGCTGGTCGGCAAGCAGTTAAACCCAGGAGCCTACCTGGTCTCCCACAGTACACAGAACATGGAAATGCAATTATTTTAGTGAATATAAACTGCTAAATACCTTTTCTCGTCAGCAGTATATAGCAGTCTTGTGACTTCTATCAGTGTCTGGTTGAAGCTTGTAGGAGGAGTTTTCATTCTCCTCTGACTGTCCTATCAGGCTGCAGGACCCCTGATCCTCTGTCTGGACAGTGCTGATTGGCCCTGTGCTGATCACATGCACTCTCCCAAGAAAAAAAAATCCCTAGCAATACACACCAAACTGAGCATGTGCAGAGAGTCCCCCTAGCCTCTGTTCTATCAGGAGATGGATTGGGGACAGTGGAAGAAGGGGAGGATCAGAGAAGACAGGATCAAACAGCCTTTTTAGAACAATGCAGAGGATTAACCCCTTAGGTCCCACAGTGAGTATAACAAGCATGCTTTACTGCATACACACTTTAAGTCAGCTTTCAAACTCTTCCTGCCTTTAGGTGAAGAAGCAAAAAAAAAAAAAATTGGGGTGATTCCCTACAGATAGAATTCTCTTAGTAATCGCTGAAGTTTAGGTGTGATTTTTCTTGCATAGTTTTGTTGGTCCAGCTTGACACGATGGATATATAGTACATATGTCATACCTGACCGATCCATGTGAAAGCTGCAAATTACTGTAGTAGTTGGCGCTACTACAGTGATAGCAGCATTCTTCTGAGTCTAGTGTTGAGTCGCTGCAATTCTACACAGTACTACAGGGGGTTGCTTGCTCAGAACAGGCACCATTCAGAGAACGTCTTGTATTTTTTTTTTGGTGGCCCGTACAGGGAACGAATTGTATTTTTTTAATGACTAGGAGGCATTCTCTGATTGGATGAGGTGAAGAGGCTGGATGGAGACGTCACAATCTCCACCTCATCCAATCAAAGCATGCCTTCATTGAAAAAAAAATACAAGGCTTTCTGCTGAGCAAGTGAACCCTGGTGGTTACTATGCAGAATTGCAGCTGCCCGGGACTGGACCTGGAAGAGCGCTGCCATCACTGTAGTAGCACCAACTACTACAGTTATTTGTAGTTTACAGGTATGAGATATACATACTTACATCGTGCCAAGCTGGACCAAGGTAAATATGCAATAAATACATGAGACACGTGCGGTTTGTTTCGTTCCGAATTGAAATTCTGACACATTTTTCGTTATTCGGAAATTTCTGATGTACCTGAATTTCTGAAATACAATAGTAATAAATTTAAACAAATCCAAAATAATGGAACACAATTTTGGACAAAATTTGAATAGATTTCTAATCGAATTGGAATTTCTGAAGAGCATAAAATAGATCAGAAAATAAAGGAATAGATAAATAAAAAAGAAAAGAATATTATATAATAGAAAATAATAGAATAGAAAGTAAAAGAATAGTATAGAATAGAGTAAAACAGAACAGAATAAAAAATAAAATAATAGAAAAAATAGAATAGAAAAAAAGGGATAGAATAGAAAAAATAGAAAGAATATAACCATCTTCTGAAATTCACATTTCAAATTTTAATTTGGATAAATTTTAATTTGAATACAATAGAAAAAACGAGAATAGAAAAAAAGGGATAGAATAGAAAATAAAAGAATAGAGTAAAACAGAACAAAACACAATAGAAAATAAAGGAACATAATAAAATAGAATAGAAAATAAAGTAACAGAATAGAATAAAAATAGGATAGAAAAAATAGAAAGAATATAACCATCTTCTGAAATTCAAATGTCAAATAGAATAAATTTGAATTTGAATACAATAGAAATAAATTGAATAGAAAATAAAATAATAGAATAGAATTTTTAAAAAAATAGAATAGATTAGAATAGAAAGAATATAACCTTTTCCCTAAATTTGAATAAATAAATCCGAATCCATATAGAACAGAAAAGAATAGTTTAGAATAGAATAGAAAAGAATAGAACAGAAAAAAACAATAGAATAGAATAAATATAACTATCTTCTGATATACATATTTCGAATAAAATAAACTTAAATTTGCATAGAATAGAAAAGAATAGAATAGAATAGAAAAAATATAGAATGGAAAATAAAATTATAGAATAGAAAATAAAATAATAGAACAGAATAGAATAAAATAGAATAGAATAAACAATAGAAAATAATAGATTAGAAAGAATATAACAATATAACCGTTTTCCAAAATTCGAAATGCAAATAGAATAAATTTGAATTCCAATAGAACAGAAAATAATAAAATATAATAGAAAAGAATGGAATAGAAAATAAAAGAATAGAAAAAACAATGAAATAAAATGGAATAGAAAGAATATAACCATCTTCCAAAATTAAAATTTCAAATGGAATAAATTAGATTTCGAGTGGAATTTGAATCAATTCGAATTCAAATAAACAAAACGAATTCTGAAAATGAACTAAATGAATTAAACAAATTTAATCAAACAAATTTATGTAAATAACAATTCAAAACAAAACAAAACATTTTTTTTTTTTTGTTCTGCACGTGTCTATAATACATAGTGTCTGGCGTTCAGCTTCCTAGAGTTCAGCTTCAGGACCACTTCACACCATAGAATCGCAGTCCGAATACGTTCCAGATGCTTTTCTGCATGCACGTTTTTGGACACGTTCCAGTGCATTTTTAATGCATTTTTTTTTTTTTTAGTGCATCTTTCCGCCTCTTTTTTTTAAACCTTAAATAAGGACATGTGTGTTTCAGTGCATTTTTGGTGCATTTAGGTGCGTTCCGTGCGTTTGTGATGCGTTTTACAGGGTTCCAGTACAGTCCAGTGCAGGAAAAATGCAGCATGTTCTACTTTTTCTTTTCTGGAACTGGAATGCACTGGAACTACAAGCACTGGTGTGAATTATACCATTGAAAACCATACAACCTACTTTCCATGCATTTTTGATGCAAAAAAAAAAAAAAAGCGCACTGGACTGCATATGGTGTGAACTGGCCCTTAATAAAGAATGACTTGTCATATCCGGGAGGATGTGCTGATTCATGTAGACGATTTAGTAAAATCTAATTACAGTGCAGGTTACTTCCTCATAGCACATCCGGCTTTACCTCCTGGAGGAACTATGATTTGGCAAATATACGGCTTGGAACCAGAGAATGTGGCAACCCTGTATGATGTGTATCCTCCATGACTTTGCCTCTTCCTGGTCCATTCTACAGATCTCTCCCCTTTTCTGCACTGGATTTCAAAATTATGGAGTTATAAATCATCTGCCTGCATTGCATAGAGAAACACAGAGACTCAGTGATGATGTCACGGGGTCTAAAAAAAAGTAGTGAAAATACAATTTTTTCTAAATGATGTGAATATGTCGATAAGAGCGAAAAGAGAAACCAGGGAAAGCAAAATACGATATAGCAAAATAAATGTTACGGCTGTACTAAATCAATGAATGGGCAATGTCACTGTACCTATTTAACCACTTGACCTCTGGAAGATTTACCCCCCTTCCTGACCAGGTCATTTTTTTGTGATACGGCACTGCGTTATTTTAACTGACAATTGCGCTGTGGTGTGACGCTGTACGCAAATAAAATGTTTGTCTTTTATTTCCCACAAATAGAGCTTCCTTTTGGTGGTATTTGATCACCTCTGCGTTTTTTTTATTTTTTTAACTATAAACAAAAAAAGACCGACAATTTTGAAAAAAATGTTTTTTTCACATTCTGCTATAAAACATATCCAATAAAAATATGTAGAAAATCTAATTTCTTCATAAATTTAGGCCAATATATATTCTGCTACACATTTTTGCTAAAAAAAAAATCGCAATAAGCGTATATTGATTGGTTTGCGCAAAAGTTATAGCGTCTACAAAATAAGGGATAGATTTATGTATAATGATTTCTATTTATGTATTTTTTTATTAGTAATGGTGGCGATCAGCGACTTAAAGTGGGACTGTCATATTGCGGCAGACACTGACACTTATGACCCTTTTTTGGGGACCAGTGACAGTAACACAGTAGTGTAGTGGGTAGCACTCTTGTCTAGCAGTAAAAAGGGTTGCCGGTTCGAATCCCAACCACGACACTACCTGCCTGGAGTTTGCATGTTCTCCCTGTGCCTGCGTGGGTTTCCTCCGGGTCCTCTGGTTTTCTCCCACACTCCAAAGACATGCTTTTAGATTAATTGGCTTCTGTGTAAAATTGGCCCTAATATATGAATGTGAATTAGGGATCTTAGATTGTAAGCTCCTTGAGGGTAGGGACTGATGTGAATGTACAATGTATATGTCAAGTGCTGCAAAAATTGACGGTGCTATATAAGTACCTTAAATAATAAAATAATAATACAATACAGTTATCAGTGCTAAAAATATACACTGTCACTGTACTAATGACACTAGCTGGTGAAGGGGTTCACATCAGGGGTGATCAAAGGGTTAAATGTGTGCCTGTACAGTGGGGGGGGGGTCGCTTTTACTAAGGGAAGGCATGCCTTCCCTACTGACAGAACGGCAATCTGCCTATGTAAACAAGGCAGGTCGCCGTTCTGGCTCTCTGACTAATGATTGGCGGGTGCCGGCGGACATTGAGTCTGCGGTACCTGCAGATCAGCTCCCACTATGTGTAATCACAGCGGGAGCGGCGCGCATGCGCGACCCCAAGACCCGAAAGTGAAGGATTGTGTACTAGGTAGGCGATTCTGCGCAGCAGAGGGGCCTTGTCGCCATATAGGTAGGTTATACGGTCGGCAAGCGGTTAAATTTGGCACCGCTGACCGCGCTCTCTCTGCAAGCACTCGCTCCATCTCTACACAGCCTGAAGCGGAGGAGTACTTTATGGAAGATTCCGAACTTCTTACTTCTACATTTTTTTTTTTATTAAATTCTTTTTTATTGAAGAGTTCTTCATAAGTACACAAAGTCCAAACATTTCCACTTGGAGTCTTTCCAGAGGCCTTACATTGACTCTGGGGGGGAGAAGACATCAACATTTCTAGATGTAATACAAAAACCAGATAAAACGTGGAATCGTTCTCTGGATTCGTTCTCTCAATTATAGGGCGGCCTGGGATTTATATACGGTAGGTGGCCTTCCAGGCAGGAGGGCTGAATCCCTGGAAATCAGACATTTTGGGGTTTTTGTATGAAAAGTTTGTTAGTAAGAAAATGTCTTGCTGGCCACCAATCAAAATCCTTCTTTTATGTTCAGCCGTGTCCTGCAAAAAATGGCCGTTTGATACCTAATCCTTTATGGCTATCGTGATAATGCAGCCAATCAGATCCTGTAACGGTTGGTGTCCCTTATTAGCGGCGACATTCACTCTTTTTGAAAGTCACTCACCGGCCAATTTATTAGTGTAGCACCCTGGATTTTAGGCAGGGTTGCTCCTAAATTTTCCTGCCAGGTATAGCTACCTTGGCTAATTGTTGAGGATCGATTGATTTCACTCTAATGCCGCGTACACACGATCAGACTTTCCGACAACAAAACCACGTTTTGTTTTTTTCCCTTCGATTATTGGCTAAAACTTGTTTTGCATACACACGGTCACACAAATGTTGTCGGAAATTCCGATCGCCAAGAACGCGCTGACATACGATGAGCCAAGAAAAATGAAGTTCAATAGCCAGTGCGGCTTTTCTGCTTGATTCCGAGCATGCGTGGAATTTTGTGCGTCGGAATTGTGTACACACGACCGGAATTTACGACAACGCATTTTGTTGTCGGAAATTCCGACAGAAAATGTCCGATGGAGCCTACACACGGAATTTCCGACAACAAGCTCACATCGAACATTTGTTGTCCGAAATTCCGACCGTGTGTACGCGGCATAAGTGTGTAATTGCTGCACTTCTCTCTTTTGCCGCTGGGTGGCCTGGTACTGGTGGCATTAGATATGGGAAGGGCAATGCAAGGTCAGATTATGGGTATATGGGGTATCTCAGCCAATGGGCAGGAATTTTTATTAAATCCCTTGGCCTGCTGGGAGAGCCTATATATTTGGGTGGAGTCAGGTGATCGGGGTTCTGTGCCACCTGGACGGCTGTCTGGGTGGACGTGTGTTGTATTGCCCGGGCTGCTGGGCTGGGGATTGGGCCTATCCCGGGCACATCTGGCTGCCAGGCTGTGTGAGGGCCTATGCAGAAGCAAGAGAGCAGCACAGGGTTGGGATTGCGGCTTGCAGTCCAACCAGAAGTGACGGTTCTGCCGGCCGTAGAAAGTCGTGGTCGGAGGTAGAGGGGAAGCTGTCACCACTAAAGGACCGTCCACCTTATTACCGGGGACCACAGTGAGCAGCTGAAGCAAGTAGCGGAGCAGAATTCTCACCAACCAGGGACTGTGAAGAATCGGGGAAACTTCAATGGGTATCAAGCCAGGGACCCAGCCAGCGGAGGTGACGCTTGCAGAGCAGCCTTGTGTGTCAAGCCAGGGACCGAGCAGGTCAGTGGGGTGAAACTTGAGAGGTATCTAGAGTGCCAAGCTAGGGACCCAGCAGAGAAGCGGGGATGCCGCTTGAGGAAGATACTACCGTGAAGATTGGAAGAGGTCGAGGGATTCAGTGGCAGTGAATCATCTAGTCCAATGAGAGAGACTGGGAGCTCAGTGGGCTGAAGAACTACAAGAAGTGATTGTAGTGGAAGTGAAGGAACTGTTACACCTTGTGTTAGGAACTATTAAAGACTGTTGCCATAGGAGACAGCATTCCTACACATGCAGATGTGGTGTCTTGCTGGATGCCTTTCCCTGCATGGCTGTCCAACTGTTGAAGTCTCGGAGTCTGACAATTAATCTTGCAACTACCACTATGCCATGCAACCCACCATATACAGAAGGATGTCGGCTAATCTCTAGCCCTGGAGGTTCTCATTAGACCGAAGGAGGCCTGGGACCTTGCTACATTAGGTACACCTTGCTAGTACCAGGTTGGACCCCCTTTTGCCTTCGGAACTGCCTTCATTCTTCAAAGCAAAGATTCAACAAGGTGTTGGAAACATTCCTCAGAGATTTTGGTCCATAGTGACATGATAGTATCACGCAGTTGCTGCAGATTTGTTGGCTGCACATCCATGATGGGAATCTCCTGTTCCAACAGATCCCAAAGGTGCTCTACTGGATTGAGATCTGGTGAGTGTGGAGGCCATTGGAGTACAGGGACCTCATTGTCCAGTGGTGAGATGATTGGAGCTTTGTGACATGGTGCATTATCCTGCTGGAAGGAGCCAACAGAAGATGGGGACACTGTAGTCATAAAGGGAACTGGGGTTGCCAACTCATCCCTTTTAACCCGAACACATATGAATTACACAGGTTCTGTGGCTGATTAGGTGGTATTTAAACTCACTTAGTGCCTTACCTGCATTCCGTTAGCCTCAGAACCTGTGTAATTCCTATGTGTTCAGGTTTAAAGTGATGAGTTGGCAACTTTAGGATGGACATGGTCAGCAACAATACTCAGGTAGGCCCTGGCGATTAAACGATGCTCAGTTGGTACTAACGGGCCCAAAGTGTGCCAAGAAAATATCCCCCCCACACCATTACACCCCCACCACCAGCCTGAACCGTTGATACAAGGTAGGATGGATCCATGCTTTCATGTTGTCTATGCCAAATTCTGACCCCACCATCTGAATCTTGCAGCTGAAATCGGGACTCTTCAGACCAGGCAACCTTTTTCCAATCTTTTATCGTCCAATTTTGATGAGCGAATTGTAGCCTCGGTTTCCTGTACTTAGCTGACACTAGTGGCACCCGGTGTGGTCTTCTGTTGCTGTAGCCCATCTGCTGCAAGGTTTGATGCGTTGTGCTTTCAGAGACCGTATTCTGCATACCTTGGGTGTAACAAGTGGTTATTTCAGGTATTGTTGCCTTTCTATCATCTGGAACCAGTCTGTCCATTCTCCTCTGATCTCTGACATCAACAAGAAATTTTTCTCCACACAACTGCCGCTCACTGGATATTTTTTCTTTTTCAGGCCATTCTCTGTAAACCTGAGAGATGGTTGTGCGTGAAAATCACAGTAGATCAGCAGTTTTTTAAATACTCAGACCAGCCCGTCTGGCACCAACAACCATGCCACCTTCAAAGTCATTTAAATCCCCTTTCTTCCCCATTCTAATGCTTGGTTTGAACTTCAGCAAGTCGTCTTCACCAAGTCTAGATTCCTAAATGCATTGAGTTGCTGCCATGTGATTGGCTAATTAGCAATTTGTGTTACCAAGCAATTGAACTGGTGTACCTAGTAAAGTGGCTGATGAGTGTATTTCCTCTGCTTTCACTGAAACCCCCAGTAAGATTTTATTCACACTCAACTTTGGATGGATACAACTTTGTCTTTGATCAATGGTAATGGACAACTGCTGCATTGTATAATGTTCAGGTATTTGGACCAAAGAAGTGTATGAACTACTTTGAAGTTACTGTAACTTCAAGACTCTATTCACACTCGTGCGGCTTTTTATGCAACTTTGGACAGCAAAGTCGCATGACAAGTCGTTCCCCATGTGTTCCAATGATAACCATTCATATACAGTGCCTTGAAAAAGTATTCGTAAAAGTATTCGCAACCCTGAAATTTTTCACATTTTGTCATATTACAACCAAAAATGTAAATGTATTTTATTGGGATTTTATGTGATAGACCAACACAAAGTGACACATAATTGTGAAGTGGAAGGAAAATGATAAACGTTTTTCAAAATCTTTTACAAATGAATATGTGAAAAGTATGGTATGCATTTGTATTCAGCCCCCTTTACTCTGATACCACTAACTAAAATCTAGTGTAACCAATTGCCTTCAGAAGTCTCCTAATTAGTAAATAGAGTCCACCTCTGTGTAATTTAATCTCAGTATAAATACAGCTGTTCTGTGAAGCCCTCAGAGGTTTGTTAGAGATACTTAGTAAACAAACAGCATCATGAAGGCCAAGGAACACACCAGACAGGTCAGGGATAAAGTTGTGGAGAAGTTTAAAGCACGGTTAGGTTACAAAAAAGCGAGCGTAAGCTTTAAACATCTCACGGAGCACCGTTCAATCCATCATCTGAAAATGGAAAGAGTATGGCACAACTGCAAACCTACCAAGACATGTCCGTCCACCTAAACTGACAGGCCGGGCAAGGAGAGCATTCATCAGAGAAGTAGCCAAGAGGTCCATGGTAACTCTGGAGGAGCTGCAAAGATCCACAGCTCAGGTAGGAGAATCTGTCCACAGGACAACTATTAGACTCCTTTCACACTGAGGCAGGTTTCAGGCATTTTAGCGCTAAAAATAGCGCCTGTAAAGCACCTAAAAACTGCCTCTCATGTCTCCCCAGTGTGAAAGTACACGGGCGCTTGCGGGACAGGAAAAAAAGTCCTGCAAGCAGCATCTTTGGGTCGGTGTAGGAGCACTGTATACAGTACTCCTACACCCCCCTCCCCCCTCCAAAGCACCTGAAATGCAGCCCTGCTGCCTCATGTGCTCCGCCGCCTCTTGTCTTCCACTCCCTCATGTGCTCCACCGCCTCATGTGCTCCACCGCCTCTTGTCTTCCACCTCCTCATGTGCTCCACCGCCTCATGTGCTCCACCGCCTCTTGTCTTTCACCTCCTCATGTGCTCCACCGCCTCATGTGCTCCACCGCCTCTTGTCTTCCACTCCCTCGTGTGCTCCACCGCCTCTTGTCTTCCACCTCCTCATGTGCTCTGCCACCTCATGTGCTCCGCCACCTCATGTGCTCCGCCACCTCATGTGCTCCGCCACCTCATGTGTTCCACCACCTATTGTCTTCCACCTCCTCATGTGCTCCACCGCCTCTTGTCTTCCACTCCCTCATGTGCTCCACCGCCTCTTGTCTTCCACCTCCTCATGTGCTCCACCACCTCATGTGCTCCGCCACCTTATGTGTTCCACCACCTATTGTCTTCCACCTCCTCATGTGCTCCACTGCCTTATGTGCTGTGTCACCTCATGTTCTCCGCCACCTCATGTGCTCCACCGCCTCTTGTCTTCCACCTCATCATGTGCTCCGCCACTTCTTGTCTTCCACCTCCTCATGTGCTCCGCCTCCTCATGTGCTCCACTGCCTCTTGTCTTCCACCGCCTCATGTGCTCTGCCTCCTCATGTGCTCTGCCTCCTCATGTGCTCTGCCTCCTCATGTGCTCTGCCTCCTCATGTGCTCCACTGCCTCTTGTCTTCCACCTCCTCATGTGCTCTGCCTCCTCATGTGCTCTGCCTCCTCATGTGCTCTGCCTCCTCATGTGCTCCACTGCCTCTTGTCTTCCACCTCCTCATGTGCTCTGCCTCCTCATGTGCTCTGCCTCCTCATGTGCTCCACTGCCTCTTGTCTTCCACCTCCTCATGTGCTCTGCCTCCTCATGTGCTCTGCCACCTCATGTGCTCCACCGCCTCTTGTCTTCCACCTCATCATGTGCTCCGCCACTTCTTGTCTTCCACCTCCTCATGTGCTCCGCCTCCTCATGTGCTCCACTGCCTCTTGTCTTCCACCGCCTCATGTGCTCTGCCTCCTCATGTGCTCTGCCTCCTCATGTGCTCTGCCTCCTCATGTGCTCCACTGCCTCTTGTCTTCCACCTCCTCATGTGCTCTGCCTCCTCATGTGCTCTGCCTCCTCATGTGCTCTGCCTCCTCATGTGCTCCACTGCCTCTTGTCTTCCACCTCCTCATGTGCTCTGCCTCCTCATGTGCTCTGCCTCCTCATGTGCTCCACTGCCTCTTGTCTTCTACCGCCTCTTGTCTTCCACCGCCTCATGTGCTCTGCCTCCTCATGTGCTCTGCCTCCTCATGTGCTCCACTGCCTCTTGTCTTCCACCTCCTCATGTGCTCTGCCTCCTCATGTGCTCTGCCTCCTCATGTGCTCCACTGCCTCTTGTCTTCCACCGCCTCTTGTCTTCCACCTCCTCATGTGCTCTGCCTCCTCATGTGCTCTGCCTCCTCATGTGCTCCACTGCCTCTTGTCTTCCACCGCCTCTTGTCTTCCACCTCCTCATGTGCTCTGCCTCCTCATGTGCTCTGCCTCCTCATGTGCTCTGCCTCCTCATGTGCTCCACTGCCTCTTGTCTTCCACCTCCTCATGTGCTCTGCCTCCTCATGTGCTCTGCCTCCTCATGTGCTCTGCCTCCTCATGTGCTCCACTGCCTCTTGTCTTCCACCTCCTCATGTGCTCTGCTTCCTCATGTGCTCTGCCTCCTCATGTGCTCCACTGCCTCTTGTCTTCCACCTCCTCATGTGCTCTGCCTCCTCATGTGCTCTGCCTCCTCATGTGCTCTGCCTCCTCATGTGCTCCACTGCCTCTTGTCTTCCACCGCCTCTTGTCTTCCACCGCCTCATGTGCTCTGCCTCCTCATGTGCTCTGCCTCCTCATGTGCTCCACTGCCTCTTGTCTTCCACCGCCTCTTGTCTTCCACCTCCTCATGTGCTCAGCCACCTCATGTGCTCCGCCTCCTCATGTGCTCCCTCACCTCATGTGCTCTGCCTGCTCATGTGCTCCGCCTTCTTATGTGCTCCCTCACCTCATGTGCTCCGCCTTCTTATGTGCTCTGTCACCTCATGTGCTCTGCCTATGGTGCAATAAAATTCCTACCAGAGCAAATGGACTCTTTATAAAAGAAAGAGTCAAATGCGTTTGTGTATTAAACTGGTCTGCTGCTCAGGATTAGAAGGTTCCACTGGATCCCGCTGCAACCTCACATATATGACATGCATGGATAAATATAGTGGAATCATGAGGAAGAAAAAGGCCAGGAAAGCCACATAGTGTGAAACCGCATTATTTTATTAAAATAAATCACTTGGTACTCACAAAGGAAACAAAACAACAACTTCCTGGTCTTGCAGTGCATTATGACATCACCACTCACTCCAGAACCAGGAAGTTGTTGGTTTATTTCTCGGGTCCGGCCTTTTTTATTGATGAGCGCTTGCCATATTTTATCCCTTTGTGAGCACTTAATGATGCAAGCAAATGGCTGCAATAGGAGCAGTTTTAGTCCTCATGCACACACGGTGTTAAAAAAAAAACGAGCCAGTACCGACGCCAGGAAAAAAGCGTCTGTAAAAACACACTTTTAGAAGCCTTTTGCATTGGCGTTAATGTGCGTTTAGCCGCATAAGCGTTTAGCAGCATTTCTCTGCCCTCTTCTATTTTCCTCTCCCAAATCCAAATACTACAAGTTAAAAAAGCCTGACGCAGCTTAATACAGTATACAACGTCAACGCGCGTTTGGTTCAGTTCTGTGTTTTACTACTGTTAATTTTTTTTTTTTTTTATTAATTTAATTTTGCTGACAATTTATATTTTATTGCGTTTCATAAAAGTAACAATCAGGTAAGTGCAGCAGCACTCATAAGAACATAGAAAGGGAAAAGTGAACAATCGTGCTTCACAAAGGCAAACAAACCATCAGTCACCATTACATATGGAGGTAAAAGACATTTGTGTTAAACTTTTTAAGTTAATATTTACTGAAGGAGAGAACATAAGCGTAAATGTTGTAAATACAGAGATGGGATCTTGGAAGTCATTGTTACATTGAAATGCCCATCGGCGTTGTTCAAACCAACGTATTATCAATGGCTCCTAGCAGAGAGCCTTCATTCTGTAATGGAGAACGTGTAGTGGAGGTTTCCTCTCGATGTCAAGGATACTTATAAACCAATGGTCAATGCCCTATCCAACTTGTTTTCGCAACGTTCCCCTTGGAAAATAGTCAAATAGTCAGGTTGTATCTTCAGGCTACCTGCTCTCTCACTCTCTTGTACACCTTGGAATACCATTATGGACAAATACTTACCTTTCGCAGGTCAGCAACAGGCTCCATCACCCTCATGGTCATCTTCCTGGATTGGGCAGGTATGCTATGCTTCATCTGGCCTCACCTCTCGACTGAACTTGGCAACAACTGCCCTTCATTGTTTGGTGTCATGCTTGGTCCTGGCCAATAGTCAGCTGTCTCCAATAGGGTAATTCCAAGGGCCACTACCAGGGAGTCATCCGTAAACCAAACCCATCCCCCTTATCAGGGGCAATGGTGAAAGTCCATATTGGAGGAATTGGCCAATTTCCCATTGGAAGAAAGCCAACCCTGGAGAAAAGAAAAGATCACTCTCTAGTGCCTATCAAGACAGAGCATTCCTTTAATAGAGATGTTTCCACTTGACTGAGCATTCCTGTGTATGTCAATCTATAAAGAGAGGAAGGGAAGGGAACAACTCAGGAAGACAATGCCGACACCGATTATCAAGAATAGAGCAACAACAATCTGGAAAGTTTTCTATCTTCTCCCTCAGAATTATCCCTCAACAGTGGTCAATCATCTTCCCCTGATCTACCATTTTATACTGCCCATACACATTACAATCTAGTGCAGCCTTTTTTAACAATTTTATGCCAGGTCCCTGCTAAAATCAATTAATTGAGTATCATTGAAAAAATGCACTTGAATACCTCCGCGAGACATAGTCGTGCCACGATGAATGCCAGAGGCTCTTGTTCCAAAGTATGGCCTGGAGAGCTGGGGGCGGTCCTTGCTCTCTAGGTGGGCTTCTACCCCCTCCACTTTACCATCACCCGCCCCCCCCCCTCTTTCCCTTTACTCCATCTCCCTCCCCCACTCTCTCTCTTCTTTTCTTTCTTCTCCTTTATTCACTTTCTCTCATTTAACTAAAAAATTTGGTATGTTTCGACCCCAGTCGGTCCCCCTGCAGTACTATTCCCCTATGCACACATACTCGAATTCTCCATGGATATCGGGGCTAATCCCTAGAGTATTGTAAATGATCAGTTGCCCTGTCAAGGCGAAGCCCTAGTCTTATACCTCCTAGGTATCTAGGTATCTTGTATACTTACAAAGCTGTTTCTGTTTTATTATCTTGAGTTTACTTATCTTTTGTTCAGATACCACTACCTGGTGGTCATATGTAGGCTACTTTGTTCACACAATATTTTCTGTGAAGTTATCATTAGTGGGAATGCTTTAGCAGTCCCACTATTGTTATTCGATTTTATTTATTTTTAATTTTATTCCGTACGTTTTTCGGTAATGCGTAACTTCTGCATACTTTCAGCTATTAAAACCATTCAACTATCAAAATGTTCGTCTCTTTTAGCTGAGGTGTGCTCTTTTTCAACTTTTTTTCTACCATTTATACTTTTTAAAATATTAAGCTTTTTATCACTTTTTTTTAACATTGAAGTCAATGGGAGCATGCTTGAAATCCTTAAATTTTTCTTCCGCTCCCAAAAGTTTCAGCTCCTTCATACTTTCACCTAGAGACACCAAACAAACTTTAAAATGTTCACAAAATATTCAGCTATCTGGCTATAGCTTTTCAGTTTGATATCTTTTACAGTTTTTGAGAAAAAGCTTTTTGTTTAGAGGTCATTTCAGGAAATTTTAGCCATTAATCAGAGTGCACTGTGTGTGTTTTGTTGCCATGGTTACCAAAGCTTCTGTTATACACAGAGGGGGGGGGGGGGGGGGGTGGCTGGAGCATCTCAGCTTTAATTACAGAGCCCGGGGGGAGGGGACAGACACACCATGTACTGATTATAATAGAGGAATATGATGGGGCAGTTTTGATGGTGGCAATTCTGATGGGGCAGTTTTGATGGCGGTCATTTTAGCAATTTAGCTATTCAGCAATTATTTTTGAAAAAAAATATATATTTTTGAAAAAAAAAAATATATTTCTGAAAAAAAAAAATTATTTTTGAAAAAAAAAAAAAATCATTTTTGAAAAAAAAAAATATTTTTGAAAAAAAATTATTTTTAAAAAAAAAAATATTTTTTAAAAAAAAAATTATTTTTGAAAAAAAAAAAATTATTTTTGAAAAAAAAAATATTTTTGAAAAAAAAAATTATTTTTGAAAAAAAAAAATCATTTTTGAAAAAAAAAATTTTTGAAAAAAAAAAAATTTTTTTGAAAAAAAAAATATTTTTGAAAAAAAAAATAATTTTTGAAAAAAAAATTATTTTTGAAAAAAAAAATATTTTTGAAAAAAAAAATTATTTTTGAAAAAAAAAAATCATTTTTGAAAAAAAAAATTTTTGAAAAAAAAAAAATTTTTTGAAAAAAAAAATATTTTTGAAAAAAAAAATAATTTTTGAAAAAAAAATTATTTTTGAAAAAAAAAAATATTTTTGAAAAAAAAAAATATTTTTGAAAAAAAAAAATATTTTTTGATGGGGCAGTTTTGATGGTGGCAATATGATGGTGCAGTTTTGATGGGGCAATTCTGATGGGGCAGTTTTGATGGTGGCAATATGATGGGACAGTTTTGATGGCAATATGATGGGGGCAATTTTGCTGGGGGCCGTTTTAGCAATTCAGCATTCCCACGCATTTTCCCCAGGAAATGCATTTTCTAGTTTCATTCCATGTCTCATGCCACTAACTAAAAAATGTAAAAAAGAAAAAATGCACTTTACATTGGAGGTCCGTGGAAAGAATCCCTCTTACATTGGACATCATTGGGAAGAATGGCCCCTACATTGGAGGTCAGTGGGAAGAATGTCCATTACATTGGTGATCAGTGAAAAGCATGCCCCTTACATTGGAGGTAAGTGGGAATAATGCTATTTACATTGGTGGTCAGTGGAAACAATGTCCCTTACACTAGTGGTCAGTGGGAAGAATGTCCCTTACATTGGACATAATTGGGAAGAATGTCCCCTACATTGAAGGTCAGTGGAAAGATCATATCTTACATTGGACATCAGTGGAAAGAATTTCCCTTATATTGGACCTCAGTGGGAAGAATGCTCCTTACATTGGAGGTCAGTGTGAAGAATGTCCCTTACATTGGAGGTCAGTGAGAAGAATGTCCCTTACATTGGTGGTCAGTGGGAAGAATGTTCCTTACATTGGTGGTCAGTGGGAAGAATGTTCCTTACATTGGTGGTCAGTGGGAAGAATGTTCCTTACATTGGTGGTCAGTGGGAAGAATGTTCCTTACATTGGTGGTCAGTGGGAAGAATGTTCCTTACATTGGTGGTCAGTGGGAAGAATGTTCCTTACATTGGTGATCAGTGGGAAGAATGTTCCTTACATTGGTGGTCAGTGGGAAGAATGTTCCTTACATTGGTGATCAGTGGGAAGAATGCTCCTTACATTGGTGATCAGTGGGAAGAATGTTCCTTACATTGGTGATCAGTGGGAAGAATGTTCCTTACATTGGTGGTCAGTGGGAAGAATGTTCCTTACATTGGTGGTCAGTGGGAAGAATGTTCCTTACATTGGTGGTCAGTGGGAAGAATGTTCCTTACATTGGTGATCAGTGGGAAGAATGTTCCTTACATTGGTGGTCAGTGGGAAGAATGTTCCTTACATTGGTGATCAGTGGGAAGAATGCTCCTTACATTGGTGGTCAGTGGGAAGAATGTTCCTTACATTGGTGATCAGTGGGAAGAATGCTCCTTACATTGGTGATCAGTGGGAAGAATGCTCCTTACATTGGTGATCAGTGGGAAGAATGTCTCTTACATTGGTGGTCAGGATGCCACCCTTACAGACAGCTGAAAAAAGCATTGCTCTCATGCCTGCTAAGTGGCATTGAACCCCAAACGATACAGGCACGATCAGATTGGAGGCCAGTCAGCCACAGCTCAAGGAGCCACAAGCAACCTCTGTAGGAACCCTGGGTGAGAATGGCTGATCTAGCTGTACAATCTCCTTTAGCTTTACCAACAAGTACATACAATGAGAGCCAATCAGATTGGATATAAGCTGAACAGATTGTTTACTTAGGCCATCACATTGCATAGTTTTTGGTTAACCTTAAGAACATTACACGGTGATTGTACAATCAGACTGTAGCATGTGTGGCCATTTTTATATGTATGTGGAGCTCCAGGTAACATGGAGGATCCATCCAAGCAGTAGTATGATCATGAAAGAACTGGTTGAAAAAAGCAGCTGGTTTGCACCCCCCATGTCTGACCGCCATCTAATATCTATAGCCAGTTTTAACCGAAGACTTCAGCACCCAGCTACAAGTTTGGACAGGCAGCGCATGCATGGTGTGGTCTCATTGTGTTTTACATTCCATACATGGGATATTTGCATGTCAGCCAACACTTCACATTGATAGGAAGCTGCTGCTTCGATTCCAGTTGTGTCATTCACTTTGTTATCCTGGAAAAATGAAGCTGGGTTTAGTCATCAGTCAAAGTACGATTGTTCCTGTAGACAGTGCGAGGTGCAGAGGCCTCAGACTGACAACAACATCTGGGTACTGTAATGGGTGTTATTTAGGGGGCGGGCCTGGGAAAGTAATCATATACAGTAAATATGACACTGTATACCGTGTCTGTGCGTGATGTTATCATCCAGCTTCCCAGCCGTGGCACAGCATGAGAGTCACCAACAGCTGTACGGTGCTGAGTCCGCCCAGGCTAAGCCTCGGCTTTAATTGGAAACATACAGGAGTCTATGAGGCAACACCATCACCAAGTGCAGAATGCAATAATCCATAGCAGCAAAACCAGTTTACTAGTTTGGTCGCTGAACCTCTTGGGATCTCATCATTATTTTTTTTTACCGTCGTTTTTTTTTTAGACCAAAACCAGCTATGAAGATTCCCAAGAGCCCCTTCAGACCAATCGTTGGTGTGATACGGTGCCATTTATTCTGCTTCCCAAACACCTGCATGACAGCACACCGCAACATATGGTGATGGGCATTGCGGAGCACTGGAAAGAGAGATTTTTGGTCTGTTGTCATGCATTAGCCACGACCGCAACATAGAGGGATATACAATGTAATACTGACATATAATCACACACATAGGTTGGACTTGTGTCTTTTTCCGACCTCATCTAATATGTAACCTACTATGTAACATGAAGACCTTTTCTGCCATTTTTTGTAAAAATCTGTATTTTTTGCTAGAAAATTATTTAGAACCTGCAAACATATATATATATATATATATATATATATATATATATATATATATATATATATATATATATATTATATATAGTTATATTTTAAAGCAGAAGCCCTAGATAAAAAAAATGGTGAGTGTTGCAATTTTTTATGTTAAACGGTATTTGCGCAGCGCTTTTTCAAACGCAATTTTTCTGGAAAAAATATACTTTTTTTATTTTTTTATTTTAATGCACAAAAACACAATGTAATAGTCAATTGTTTAGTAAGATATAAAAAATAATGTTATGCCAAGTAAATTGATACCAAACATGTCATGCTATAAAACTGTGTCATGCCCGTGCAATAGCGGGGGGGGGTCGTTGTCCCCTCCAGCTGTTTGGGGGTGGGGGGTCAGCTCCCACTGCTTGTAAAAGCAATCCAGCGGACTAATTAGCTGAACAGGAAAGCATTAAAACTTAGGCAGAATCGAGGTCAAGATCAAGCAAAGGTTGGCAATGTGCAAGCAGAAAAGTACATAGTTGGCTAAGGCAGACGAGGATAATTTAGAGGCAGGTCAGTTGAAAGATAGGTCAATAACAAGGTCAAGCATAAGGTTCAGGATCACGAATTGCAGGAACTCAGACTGAAAAACTCATATGATCCTGTGCAGAACTTGCACAGTTCCTTCTGATGGCTGGCATGATGTTTCTCAATGAATATGAATGGGCTGCCTTAATGCACAATGCATGAACTCACACAGGTGTGAATACGAGTGTGTTAAATGCACCACGGTGCACCAGGCTGGTCCATACTGAGCTGTAGGTTTCTGCATCAAGATGGCAAAATTGGAGTCAAGTGGAGGATGAAATCAATGTGTTTTGGAGGTTTTTTCAAGGTGCAATGGATTTAAAAAGATAGGGGTTACAGAACTGTTGTGTGGCCTAGTGGGGGGGGGGTGGCGTGTTGGGGACTCCTTAGATAATCATCAGTTATTTATGGGATAACAGTTTTGAATCGTGGAGAACCCATGAAGACAATCCATATAGTCCATGTGGTCACATAAAGTAGCTGCCTGTCGTATTGTTGGGCTACCTGTTCTTCCAGATGCTGAAGGCTCAATGTGCCTCTCAGCAATTATGGGATATTGGAAGTCGATTTCCGCTACAGGCAGCAAGTAAGACAAAGCAAAGCATAGAGAAGCTTCTCTTACCTAATCTGGACACAGATAAGTGGACCTCGTTGGGTGGGGTGACAACACAAGACAATATAAACATCCGATGCGTTTTGGGGTAACAAAAAACTCTCTCTTCTTCAGGGCTTTGAAACAAACACAAAATTTGTGCACAAATGGTTGTGGAACTGTAATATATAGGTAGCTGAATGCTGAGCTGCATGACTTCAACGTGTACAGCTAAGCATACGGTGGGGGAGCACTTAGTCTGTTTCACCCATTCCTGCCTTGGACTCACCAGGGTGCTATGAACACAGGACTTCCCAGGGTACCCATTGGATTCTGCCATTCTACAAGTACACCCTAGGAGAATCCTGACCTGGCCTAGCCAGTATCTCCTAAATAGTCCATCCCATACCTGCTGAAGTCCTTACATCATGTCTTCCAAGTGTACAGCTAACCATATGGTGGGGGAGGAAATGTAACCTGTTCTTGCTCTGAACCCACCAGAGTACTATGGGCACCGGACCTCCCAGGGTACCCACTAGATCCTGACATTCTATAAGAACTCCCTTGGAGACTCCCACCCTGGCCTAGCCAGCACACCCCAATAGCCTGCCCTATACCTGCCTCAGGTCTTAGAGCAATAGACCACAATAGCAGTTTCACCCAGGAATATCCGTTTCCAAAGGATGTGCTCATCTTGAGGTTGGAAGAAGGAAGAGTCCATGCAGCGAAAGCCTCTTAATTGTTTAATGAACGCAGATCATTACTAATATACATCCTTCAGTCACCCCAGCGATGGCAACACAGCTCTTACTGTTACAAAGAGTAGAGAGAATGTATGTGAGGGGACCAGTACCTTTTTCGGGGTTTTGCAAAAACCTAGTGTCCCATCCAAAGGGGATGCAATTAGCCCTGTAACTTTCTCCTCTGTTATCCCCACAAAGGGAAGCTAAAACAGATAGAGCCTCACAGGCTACATCTTTGCTGTGGCTAGGTCTTCCAGACATTTCCCATGATGACCCCTGGTGGACTCCCACCAAGACTAATTAAATCTCAGTACTCATTTACAAGATGCCCCATGCTGGCAGGGCTGGCTCTTCCTAGAGGAGCCTTTTTAAACCAAAGTTCCTCCAGAGGTGGCCATGGGTTCCTTGGGCTATCTGACCTCCCAAGTGATGGTGCCTGCGTAGTTCCAGGTCTAACACCATTTGGCAGAGCCAGAAGCATGACTGTAGGGTGGGGCATTCTGACCACTACCAATGTAAATGGCATTTTCCCAATGACCACCAATGGACTAATCTTAGCAGTGGTTCACTGATACCTGAAAGTTATTGCAAGGGTTAATTTGGGGTAAAAAGCTTGTTGAAGGCTGTCCTAGAGTAATAACCCACTACTACTCTGGGGAGCTCTTGTGGCTTTTTAGGCGACAACACATCCTACCTTCTCCAAAGGGTCCCCGAACCTTTTCTCATAACTAGCTATGGTGACACCTTGTGACCAAACCAGGAAACTACACCGGACACTCCTTTGCCCTCCACCCTGCAGGAACTACAAAATCCTACACTCATATACAGCCAATATTTTATTTGTTGTATAGCCCTATAGAAGGAGGAGTTTTTTGTTTTACCTTTATAAGTGTGTTGGCAGGACCGGTGCTACCACTAGGCAAACTAGGCAGCCGCCTAGGGCGCACTGCTGTCTAGGGACGCCCAGACGCTGGTTTCCCTCCGCGTCTGCATGCTCTGCAGGCTGCAGCATGTAACTAACTCAGTCCGACTGGTAGTGTAATTAGAGGCGCAGCGCAGCACCGGAGCCAGCGCTAGAGGAAACAGAGCTGATGCTTCCTGTATAGCGGCGCCTTCTGTCAAATTAGCAGGGCAAAGGGGGTGGAGTCAGGGGTGGAGCCAATGGGTGCGGCAAAATGAGGTTTCACCTAGGGTGTCAAAAATCCTTGCACCAGCCCTGTGTGTTGGCTGTTTTATTTAGTCATGTTTTGAATGACATCTTTATTTTAAAAAAAAGTCTGGACTCATTTCTTTGGTCTGGCTCTCTTATTGGACATGAATTCTAAACTTTGGTCCCCCTAGTTTAGGGTAACTCTGTTTGCGCTGGGAGCCTCACTGGAGCCATTGTACCCCATAATTCACCTTCTTCGACCATAATCTATTTATGAGTTGAATCCAGCACCCTAATCATGTTCCAGTCTGGAACTCTATTTCAGAGTCTGCTGTTACGAAGACTCCTTGCCACTTTTATGGTCACTTTGTGATGCTTCCGCCCTCCTATAAACCCACCAAAATATCTCCCCTTATTGTTCCTCAACACATGGAACAAACTCTCTTACTGCAAGCCCAATCTCAGCTTTCAGCTGGTGTGTGAAAATTCAGTGTACAGAATAATATGTAGCAAGCGGTAATTGAAAACTGATTTGCACCTTTGAAGCAATACATAAGTGCTTTAATCGGTGCTTTGTATGTTTGCTAAGAGTTCTCCTCGAACGCATCTCACAATAAACAGAGAGCAGTGCTGCACACGACGGTAGATTTCTTGGTTTAGAGGCTGTTTGCATATGGGGAGCTCTTGGAAGTTGTTACGGGCAGGGATGGTGAGAGGAGGTAAAGTAGGGCCAGTTTGTCCCGGATTGTTGGCAGCAAACCCTCCTAGATCCTGTTTGGGTGACACTGGCATATCCGGGGATTATGCCATTCGCAAACTATTGCATACTTGGTAATAGGGCTTGAAAACAGCTCAGGGAAAGTAAATAGAACTGAGACACCTCCCTGGCCTATTGTTATATAAAAAGATTCCTATACTGAAGAAACAACAGGATTTGAAAACCAGAAAAAGTTTGGGGTAACCAGAGGAGGGCAGCAGAGGCAGCTGCTTAGGGTGCAGCGAACACTGGCGAGCGCTACTGCACCCCCTGAAGCTAGGGTTGCCACTTTTTCTTCAAGCCAAACTCAAACACTTTACAGGCGCACAGTCATTTTTTTTGTTTTTGTTTTAGTACACACTGTAGGATTGTAACAGACCTGGGACACCTTTGGGCACTCCAAAGAGAAGAGTAATGTGGTGCACATAGTGCCCCCTCACCCTCCGGTCACGCCCTGTTCTGAGCCACATTCCTGTATGAATAATGCGTCGATAAAGAAAAATCACCGCTCCAGGCAGGTCAATCAGGAACAAACCTCTCCTCTAGACTGGAAGACACAGGTGCTGGCAATGCTTATAGCAATGAAGTTTGAGAAAAAATCCTGGACAGGATAGCTTATGATTAAGCACTGTTTGTAGTGTGAAACGCGTCAGCTCTTCTGTCCGTTCTGCTGTGGCATGTACTGTTGATTTTTTTCACTCAATAAAGGCTGTCCAGGATTTTTCTCAAACTTCATATGAATAATGTGTCGTGTGGACTGAAACCCGGACACGCAATCAAAACCCTGACTGTCCGGGTGAATCCCGGACGGGTGGCAACCCTACCTGAAGCCCAGCTCCATACATTAAACATAGCTCCCAACTGTCCCTGACTTCAAGGGACTGTCCCTGATTTGGAACAAAGTCCCTCTGTCCCTCTTTCCTCCTCATTTTGGTCTGATCTATATAGTTGTATATAAAATGCACTTCTTATCTTTCAAAAAGTGTTTCCCAGCGCTAAACCTTTCATCCAAATTCTAAATTGCTGCATTTGTAAATTCCAAAAGCCAATATAAAGGAAAGTGGTGGGGGGGGAAAAAAAACACTTGTGGGTTTAATTAATCATATTTTTAAATAATTCTCCTTTAAAGGGGGCGTGGCAGGGGGTGTGTCCTATGACTTTGCTAATAGGTGTCCCTCGTTCCCATCTCAAAACGTTGGGAGGTGTGAATTAAAGAGGATGCAGATCTTAAAGCTGAACTCCGGCCTTCCCTTCAGCCTTGCACAGCTCCTCCCATGTACTGAAACTGCTATCTCTGATTTCACTGCACACTGTGAGCTTCTCACAATGTACATTAGAACCTGCAGCAAGCCAGATAGAGCCCGTCTCATTTGCTGGCTGGAGGACATCCATCATCATCATTTCCTCCCCATCATGACGGTCCTTGGCCTGCCCCTTATATTCATTGGATTTCAGTTCTTTCAATCATGGAGGCTCAGCATCACATGTGGGCGTTACCTAGGCCTTTCAGGAAGCCCCTCAATAAAGGCAGAATAAAATCCAGCAGTCTTCTGGACAATCACATGACACTACAGGTCCTCCCTCTTCTAGTCCAGTGTCTGCAGTGCTGGGTCCTTACTGCTGCATAGATTAGCGCCTGACGTGTGAGTACCACCGTTCTGTGAGCCCAGCTCAGTCCTATGACACCCCTTAAAGGGGTGTGTCTGTGACAACCTGCGCTCACAATAAATGTCAGAGAATGGCGCTGGACAGATGCTATTAAACCCAAAAGCAAACATTTATTATAGTGCAGCTCACCAACTCTTAGACGTGATGGCTGCATTAGTTTTCTTTTTTTTTAGGTTTTCTTTCTTTCAGTTTCATCTGGTGATCTACTCAGTAAGTCTGTTGTTTTTCAAAAGAACAAACTCTCCAGCAGAGAATGCATCAGTTACAGAGACGAGACAAACCATTTCATTCTAGTAGGGGTGCTTGCAATGATCAGCGTTTATTTATTCATGTAAATCCTTTATCCCAAAAGGGAAAAAAACTGTTTGCTGTAACTGATTATAAAGTGTGAGCTGGAGTTCGACTTACATTTTTTTTAGTGTATCTAAATCTGCTAGTACTTCTGTAGCACCTTGGAGTTTAGGCAGGGTTGCTCATCACAAATTTACTTGCCAGGAGTAGTTATCCTGGTTGATTGCTAGAGATCTATTGATTTCTCCCGAAGTTTGGCCTTGTTGCACTTTTCTCTTCTACCACTAGGTGGCCGGGTACTTGGTGGTACTAGATATGAGAAGGCCAACGCAAGGTCAGGTTATGGGTATATGTGATATCTCAGCCAATGGGCAGGGGTTTTCTTGGGTCCCTTGGCCTGCTGGGAGAGCCTATATATTCGGGTGGAGTCAGGTGATCGGGGTTCTGTGCCACCTGGACGGCTGTCTGGGTGGACGTGTGTCGTATTCCTCGGGATGCTAGACCGGAGATGGGGCCTATCCCGGGGGCATCTGGCTGCCAGGCTGTGTGAGGTCCTATCCAAAAGTAAGAGAGCAGCGTAGGGTTGGGATTGCGGCTTGCAGTCCAACCAAAAATGACGGTTCTGCCGGCCGGAAAACCAGCTGTGGTCGGAGGTAGAGGGGAAGCTGACGCCACTAAGGAACCATCCACCTTGTTACTGGAGACCACTGTGAGTAGCTGAAGCAAGTACCGGAGCAGTATTCTCACCAACCGGGGACGGTGAAGAATGGGGAAACTTCAGAGGGTCAGGGACCCGGCCAGCGGAGGTGACACTTGCAGAGCAGCCTTGTGTGTCAAGCCAGGGACCGAGCAGGCTAGTGGGGTGAAGCTTGAGAGGTATCTAGAGTGCCAAGCTAGGGACCCAGCAGGTACGCGGGGGTGACACTTAAGGAAGATACCACCGTGAAGATTGGAGGAGCTCAAGGGATTCCGTGGCAGTGAATCATTGGGTCTAGTGAGAGACCGGGAGCTCGGAGCATTGAAGAACTACAAGGAGTGATTGTAGTGAAAGAACTGTTAAGCCTTGTGTTTGGAACTGTTAAAGACTGTTGCCATAGGAGACAGCATTCCTACACGTGAAGATGTGGCGTCTAGCTGGATGCCTTTCCCTGCATGGCTGTCCTCCTCCTATTGAAGTCTCTGAGTCTGCCAATTAATCTTGCAACTACCTAAGGGTGTCCTGGCCCTAACCCTCTCTCCCCCAAAAAAAGGTTTGTCAAGAGAAATAAACTTTTGCATCCAAGAAGTGTCTGGCGCCCAATAACTTTAACAACTATACACCCACCATGCCTCACAACCCACCACATACAGAAGGATGTCAGTTATCCCTGGCCCTGGAGGTTAGTTTAAAGGAGGCCTGGGACCTTGCTACACTTCTAACACTCCCCTCCCCCCAGACTGACAATGCTGCTGTCTACTGTGCCCCCTGTGCTCTTTCATCCAGATATGGGGCGCTCGAATACAGGAGATGTGTTATTGGCCAGATCACCAGGTGAAACCAGAGGGGGGAAAAAACCTAAAAATAAAGAAAACAAATGCAGCCACCACATCTAATGATTGGTAAACCACAATATTATTACATTTTTGGGTTTGGGTTTAATACTGCTTTGAGATAGGAGAGTCTATAGGGGACAGCACCGGAGAGGAGGTGAGTATTGCAGCAAATCTAGCAGAACTACAACTTGAAAATATTAAGGCTCCATTCACATTGTACAACTTTGGTGTGCCATAGACTGCAATGTAAACCCTCAAAAGTCGCATGAAAGTCACACCTGAATGTTATACATGCGACAGCCGTCCATTATACACCATAGATACACCGTAGACGTGGTGTATCTGGATTTTGCAAAAGCATTTGATACAGTTCCCCATAAACATTTACTGCACTAAGTAAGGTCTGTCAGCATGGATCATAGGGTGAGTACATGGATTGAAAACTGGCTACAGGGGCGAGTTCAGAGGGTAGTGATAAATGGGGAGTACTCAGAATGGTCAGGGGTGGGTAGTGGGGTTCCCCAGGGTTCTGTGCTGGGACCAATCCTATTTAATTTATTCATAAACGACCTGGAGGATGGGGTGAACAGCTAAATCTGTGAGTACACCCCTCACATTTTTGTGAATATTTTATTCTATCTTTTCATGAGACAACACTGAATAAATGAGACTTTGCTACAATGTAAAGTAGTGAGTGTACAGCTTGTATAACAGTGTAAATTTGCTGTCCCCTCAAAATAACTCAACACACAGCCATTAATGTCTAAACTGCTGGCAACAAAAGTGAGTACACCCCTAAGTGAAAATGTCCAAATTAGGCCCAATTAGCCGTTTTCCCTGCCCAGTGTCATGTGATTCATTAGTATTACAAGGTCTCAGGTGAGAATGGGGAGCAGGTGTGTTAAATTTTGTTTTATCACTATCACTCTCTCATACTGGTCACTGGAAGTTCAACATGGCACCTCTGAACTCTCTGAGGATCTGAAACTAAGAATTGTTGCTCTACATAAAGATGGCCTAGGCTATAAGAAGATTGCCAAGACCCTGAAACTGAGCTGCAGCACGGTGGCCAAGACCATACAGCGGTTTAACAGGACAGGTTCCACTCAGAACAGGCCTCGCCATGGTCGACCAAAGTTGAATGCACGTGCTCAGCGTCATATCCAGAGGTTGTCTTTGGGAAATAGACGTATGAGTGCTGCCAGCATTGCTGCAGAGGTGGAAGGGGTGGGGGGTCAGCCTGTCAGTGCTCAGACCATACACCGCACACCGCATCAAATTGGTCTGCATGGCTGTCGTCCCAGAAGGAAGCCTCTTCTAAAGATGATGCACAAGAAAGCCCACAAACAGTTTGCTGAAGACAAGCAGACTAAGGACATGGATTACTGGAACCATGTCCTGTGGTCTGATGAGACCAAGATAAACTTATTTGGTTCAGGTGGTGTCAAGCGTGTGTGGCGGCAACCAGGTGAGGAGTACAAAGACAAGTGTGTCTTGCCTACAGTCATGCATGGTGGTGGGAGTGTCATGGTCTGGGGCTGCATGAGTGCTGCCGGCACTGGGAAGCTACAGATCATTGAGGGAACCATGAATGCCAACATGTACTGTGACATACTGAAGCAGAGCATGATCCCCTCCCTTCGGAGACTGGGCCGCAGGGCAGTATTCCAACATAAGGACCCCAAACACACCTCCAAGATGACCACTGCCTTACTAAAGAAGCGGAGGGTAAAGGTGATGGACTGTCCAAGCATGTCTCCAGACCTAAACCCTATTGAGCATCTGTGTGGCATCCTCAAACAGAGAGGGGAGGAGCGCAAGGTCTCTAACATCCACCAGCTCTGTGATGTCGTCATGGAGGAGTGGAAGAGGACTCCAGTGGCAACCTGTGAAGCTCTGGTGAACTCCATGCCCAAGAGGGTTAAGGCAGTGCTGGAAAATAATGGTGGCCACACAAAATATTAACACTTTGAGCCCAATTTGGACATTTTCACTTAGGGGTGTACTCACTTTTGTTGCCGGCGGTTTAGACATTAATGGCTGTATGTTGAGTTATTTTGAGGGGACAGCAAATTTACACTGTTATACAAGCTGTACACTCACTACTTTACATTGTAGCAAAGTGTCATTTCTTCAGTGTTGTCACATGAAAAAATAGAAGAAAATATTTATGAAGATGTGAGGGGTGTACTCACTTTTGTGAGATACTGTATATTGTACAATTACATAGGTCCCCTGAGGATTCTAAGGAGAAACACCACCCAAGACAAAAACCGAGGCTGAGAATAAATGGTCTGATCATGGAAAGCGATGACCCCGTTTTCGGACACTACTTGCAGTAATCAGCCTGTTTCTGTTCTCTGGCATTCCCATCTGCTGGAAGCACTCAGCGTCGCACAGCGAGACTCTTCAAATTCATGGAAAATCTCCCTGAAAGTCGGCTCAGTCCAATTCTCTCCTTGTCTGGGGGGAGATCTCAGCACTCAGAGAGCTGTGGGTGGTGCTGAACTTTAATAAGCAGAATCCTCGGTAACTCTATTTTGGATGGACTGGCCGTGCGGATGAAGAACGTGGATTTGGCAGACAGGAGCTCATAGAATAGTCGCTGCGAGAAGTTTGTTGTTCCACCTGGCTGTACGTCTGAGAGATGCATTACAGTCTGCTGGCCGATCGCCCGCTAACAGCGCAAACGTTTAACTCTTCTTATACAGATTTAAAGTGGTTGTAAACCTCAGACATGAAATATGAGCAAAGCATACCCCTCTATAGTGTGTACTTGTCTCAAAACAGAGCACTAAGTGTCACTTCTATCTGCTGCTTCATTCCTCTGCTATCAGCATGACACTTCTGACAAGTTTTCCTGACACCAAGAGAAAAAAAGGTGACAGGGAAGGGAGCTCCAACACGCAACCTGTGATTGAGAGCTCCTGTGTGCGAAGGGGGTCCGTTTCCTTCTCTCCAATCAGCTCTCAGAGCTCTACTCACTGAGTGTAATTTCAGCTCTCCACCACTTGTTTTCTGACATCTCAGACAAGCTTTATGAAATCTGGATTTTGAACAGATGTAGAGAAGAGAAGACTGCAGATAAACAGGTACAACTTATGGAGGAGGATTTGTTTCATCTCTGTGTATCACCTGAGGCAAGTCACATCACTGGGTATACGTGAGGGCTTACAACCACTTTAAGAAAAAGTAACAAACTGCTAGACAATAAAGAGATCTGTAATCCATGTTTTATTTAAAGCAGAGCTTTCAGTAAAGCTGGCCATATATAGACAGAAAATCGAATGAAACATTGAGACGGTAGACTGACCATTCAATTTTCGTATGGTTAGTGTGCTTACCATAGGTGTGCGCAGGGGGTGTGCCGGGTGTGCTTGGGCACACCCTAATCACTCTGTACGGTGGCCTTTCCCCCTACTGCCCACCCCCCCCCCTTGTTGGCCCCCCTGCCCTGTAGTGCTGCTGGCTTGCCTTCTCTTCCCACAGCTGCTGCGGGGGGGTGGGGGGTGATGTTTCAGGATGGAGAGCGGAGGAAGGGGCTAGTAATTATGTAGTTTACCAGCCCCTTCCATTTCTAAATGAACACAGTGAACACACTCGCTCACTGTGTCCATTCATAATTGAAGCATAGTAAACTATGTTTACTGTACTTCAGTTTGTGAATGAACAGGAAGCCACTCAGCACAGAGCACTCTCATTCACTGCCCTGTGCAGCTGAGGCTGCAGAGAAAGGCATGTGTGTTTGAGCTTTGGGGTGCACACCCTAATGTAATAGGCTGCGCACACCTATGGTGCTTACTGTGACAGTCAACTTCCATTTCAAGATTGAAAATGAACAAACGAACATGCTGGATTTTTTTTTTAATAGCAGCAGAATGCCATCGGGCACTGGACACTGCAAACACACAAACGAGAGAAGAGTGCACAGGCTCTGGTGCAATACCCTCTATTTAAACGCATCGCGACTGCGCTATAGCCGAATGACAGCTGCAGCACAGCCGCACTTTGCCGGGTGGCTGTCATATGACGCCCCCCCCCCCCTCGCGCTGCCAGCGCTCCCTGTGGCGCGCATTGGCAGTGATCTGGGAACGCTGCGTCCCTTGGACGCAGCTGGTCACAGATCAGGGGAAAGAGCCAATCACGGCGGCTCTTTACCATGTGATCAGCTGCGTCCAATTACAGCTGATCACAATGTAAACAGGATTTGCTGGTTATTGGCAGCGAGTGAGGAGAGGAGAGCCGAAAACTGGCAAATTCACACAGGGGACATCTGCACTGACAATCAGGGCACTAACCATCAGTGTCCTTATTATCAGTGCAACCCTAACAATGCCCAACAGTTCTTCCAAACTGTGCCCACCAGTGATCCCTGTCAGTGCTGCCTATCAGTGCTGCCCATCAGTGCCTCCTCATCAGTACCTCCTCATCAGTGCCCATTAGTGCCGCCTTAGCAGTACCCATCAGTGCCACCTATCAGTGCCGCCTATCAGTGCCCATCAGTGCCGTCCATTAGTGCTGCCTTAGCAGTGCCCATCAGTGCTGCCTCATCAGTGCCGTCTCATCAGTGCCTCCTCATCAGTGCCCATCAGTGCCTCCTCATCACATACCCCTCAACTTTTTGAGATGGGAATGAGGGACACCTATCAGCAAAAGTATGCAGGCATAGGACACACCCCTTGCCACGCCCCCTTAAAGGAGAATTGTGCAAAAAAACAAGATTGGTTAAACCCACCAGTACTTTTTTTTTACCACAACTATTCTTTTATATTGGCTTTTGGAATTTACAAATGCAGCAATATAGAAATCAGATGAGAGGCTTAGCACTGGAAAACACTTTTTGATAGATAAAAACTGTGTTTTACATACAACTATATAGATCAGACCAAAATGAGGGACAAATGAGGAGGAATGAGGGACAGAGGGACATTGCTCCAAATCAAGGACAGTTGGGAACTATGTCATCAGTGCCGCCTTAGCAGTGCCACCTCATCAGTGCCCATCAGTGCTGCCTCATCGGTGCCCAACAGTGCAGGCTAGTAGGCAAGCGGTTAAAGTGGAGTTCCACCCAAAAGTGGAACTTCCACTAATCAGATTCCTCCCCCCCTCCGGTGACACAGTTGGCACCTTTCAGGGGGGAGGGGGGTACAGATACCTGTATATTACAGGTATCTGTACCCACTTCCGGCATAAATAGCCGCAGAATCTGCGGTTATTTACGCCACTTCCTGCTCCCGCCCGCTGCCTGCTGGGAAACACACACGGGTCCCAGAGGCAGCAGGGAGCATTCGTATTGCACGGCGCGACTCGCGCATGCGCAGTAGGGAACCGGGAAGTGAAGCCGCACGGCTTCATTTCCTGATTCCCTTACCGAAGATGGAGGCGGCAGCACCTGAGGACGGAGAGACGCTTCGGCCTCGGGTGCCGACATCGCGGGCGCCCTGGACAGGTAAGTGTCCATGTTTTAAAAGTCAGCAGCTGCAGTATTTGTAGCTGCTGACTTTTAAAAATTTTTCTTTCGGCGGCGCCCCGCTTTAATGTTAAAAAACTAAAAAAAATGAATAAGAGTTTATTAATCTCATCTCCTCACCATGGTTCTGTGCACCAAAATCCTCTTGCCGCCCTTGACAGGAGCTCCAGCCAACAGTGTGGTTATGGCAGCAAAACGAAAAAAAGTACTCTTGCGCACTGGTGTGTTAGCTAAAAAAGTTCAAGAAGGACTATGGACTTCAGCTTTGCTGCTCCCGAAGGATGGGATTATCCTAATAGTGAAAAACAAAGAAAGAAACAAGAGAGCGCACCAGCCTAGCGCATTATCCTTGGCAAATTTATTAAATTAAAAACAAGGTAAAAAGCTACTCACAAAAGTCGCAGGTAAAATTGCATATCGAACGCACAAAGGCAATAGTTCCAGTGGTAGGCAGCTGTCCAGGTCCCAGGAGGGAGGCACACGGACCGCCGCTGGCTTACGCGTTTCAAAGGTTTGACCTTCTTCTTCAGAGCCTTAGTGGTGGCAGTCTCCTGCCGACTTTTTATATACACATGTTAGGCTGAAGCAAACTGATCAGGTTGGTATCGGGACTCCTCCCTTAATTGGTGGGCGGTCCTCTGGGGGGAGGGGAGGGGGGGGGTGTGTTATGGATCTTGGCTAGGTAAACATTGTTGAAGGGCCATACCATATTGATTTCATTTGATAATTAATTGGTGTGCTTCCATATCCATTATTGTTATCGCTATTAAAATTAGTCTAACCCATAATGGGTGAGCTGATAGGGTCGTACCAGTAGTTACCCATACACAATCTGCTCTTCTACCCTCGCATTCTTATATCACGTAGATGATACAGAGTAATGTGCAGTGATCAGAGGGTTAGGAGTATGAGAAAGGGGGGTGTACCTTGTCATCTGTAGATCTAATGCCATCTCCTCTGCTCGAGTGCGTTTGTCTTCTGCAGGAGCTGTGTCTGTGTGGGCTGCCATTGCTGACACGTTCGCTCCTGTGCCCCATGGAACTGGGTGGAACGCACGCCGCCGTTTAACAGCCGGGTTGCGGTCCACAGGGCGGAAGTGCGGTCGTGATGTCACATCCCGTGCGCCGTGCGGCGCCTGGGATGTGACACAATAGAGTAAACAGTGGCCTCCATCTTGCTGTAGACACAGATAGAGGTCAAAGTCAGACTGATAGCGTCTGACTTCAACTAAAAGGAGTGGAAATGTTTAAAATGTGTAACTAGATAAATGACAACAATAAATAGTAGTGAGCAATAGTGTGCAATGATAGCAGGGAAATTCAAGGGGGACCAAGGGAGGGGAGTGGTGGAATCTGGTCTAGAACAATAGTTAAAAATAGCAATGCTCAAAAAGATTTGTCTTTTTTAATAATCACCGTATGCACATATATGGATATGCGATGGATGTGTATAAGGCTTTTACTTTCTATATATATGTGTATACATATATTTATAACTTTTTATAGAAGGTGTATTATATGTATTTTATTACCATTTATTTTAAATACAATGTAAGTGGGTCTCCTGCTGGCTTCCAAATACACATGTTTTGAGCATTGCTATTTTTAACTATTGTTCTAGACCAGATTCCACCACTCCCCTCCCTTGGTCCCCCTTGAATTTCCCTGCTATCATTGCACACTATTGCTCACTACTATTTATTGTTGTCATTTATCTAGTTACACATTTTAAACATTTCCACTCCTTTTAGTTGAAGTCAGACGCTATCAGTCTGACTTTGACCTCTATCTGTGTCTACAGCAAGATGGAGGCCACTGTTTACTCTATTGTGTCACATCCCAGGCGCCGCACGGGATGGAGATGGCATTAGATCTACAGATGACAAGGTACACCCCCCTTTCTCATACTCCTAACCCTCTGATCACTGCACATCACTCTGTATCATCTACGTGATATAAGAATGCGAGGGTAGAAGAGCAGATTGTGTATGGGTAACTACTGGTACGACCCTATCAGCTCACCCATTATGGGTTAGACTAATTTTAATAGCGATAACAATAATGGATATGGAAGCACACCAATTAATTATCAAATGAAATCAATATGGTATGGCCCTTCAACAATGTTTACCTAGCCAAGATCCATAACACACCCCCCCCTCCCCTCCCCCCAGAGGACCGCCCACCAATTAAGGGAGGAGTCCCGATACCAACCTGATCAGTTTGCTTCAGCCTAACATGTGTATATAAAAAGTCGGCAGGAGACTGCCACCACTAAGGCTCTGAAGAAGAAGGTCAAACCTTTGAAACGCGTAAGCCAGCGGCGGTCCGTGTGCCTCCCTCCTGGGACCTGGACAGCTGCCTACCACTGGAACTATTGCCTTTGTGCGTTCGATATGCAATTTTACCTGCGACTTTTGTGAGTAGCTTTTTACCTTGTTTTTAATTTAATAAATTTGCCAAGGATAATGCGCTAGGCTGGTGCGCTCTCTTGTTTCTTTCTTTGTTTTTGGTTATGGCAGCAGTCCTGGATCGAATGCAGTCGCCGCTGTGCTTGATCTCATTCACGCTGACAGTTCACATGCACAGGAAAACATGCTTGGGGGTCACATGATGCAAGCAGTTGGCTCCTGATAGGGTGTGTGATTCGAAAAATTTGAATCGATTTGAATTTTGATAAACAAAACAAACTTCGAAAACAAATTAAACGAATTTAACTACACAAATTTATGTAAATAACGTATCAAAACAAAATAATTTTTTTCGTTCTGCACATGGATTGGGGACAGTGGAAGAAGGGGAGGATCAGAGAAGACAGGATCAAACAGCCTTTTTACACCACGAAAAGGATTAACCCCTTAGGTTCCACAGAGTATAACCAGCATGCTTTACTGCATATACCGACTGATTTTACTGTTGTGGGTTTAGTAACACTTAAAGTTAATGGAGACCCATCCCCTGGCACTCACTGAGTGATAAATAGCAGAAGTCAGGGAGTTCAGAGAGCTCAGATTTCCTGCAACCTTCCAGTTCCTGCTCTGTGTTTGTTCAGAGATCCCCTATCAGTCCTCCTGCTGCTCCTCCAATAACATCCCTCCTAATGAAATATGAAATATGCGTCTGTCTACATTCCACCCTTTACACAGAACCCCATTCATCAAGTCTGTATATTGTGTATATATTGATCTGCCGTCCGCTATGACATCTTTATTGTAACTTGGATTCATATTTTTGACTCCCAAGTGCATAACTTACTTATCTACATTGAACCAATCAGCCATTTAGCTCACCCTCCTTCTATTTTATCTAGGTCTTCTTGTAAAGTTTCTATATTCTGCTGTGAAGTTATTGCCCTGATTAGTTTTGTATCATGAGCAAACACTGGGATTGAGCTTTTCATTCCAACCTCTATACCTTTTATGAACAAGTTAAACAGAATTAGAAATAAAGAAAGGTTACGGCAGAAAAAAAGACCAAGTGGTCCATTCATTCTGCCAATTTTTTTTTTTTTTTAGATGTTTTGTATTTTTTATCCTAGCTTGTTTGAAGCCATTTTTTACTGTTGACTGGCTCACTACCTTTGCTGGAAATTTATTCCAAGCATCAACTACCCTTTCAGTAAAATAATACTATCTAAGATTCGTTTTGAACTTTCCTCTAGTTAGTTTGAGGTCATGTCCCCGTGTTCTTGATTTTGATTTCATATTGAAAATATTGCCCTCATGAACCTTATTCACCCTCTTTATGTATTTAAAGGTTTCCATTATATCTCCCCTTTCACTTCTTTTCTCCAGACTGTACATATCAAGTTCCTGAAGTCACTCTCAATATGTTTTATCCCCCAAACCTTTCACCATTTTTGTTACCCATCTCTGGACTCGTTATCTTATCAATATCTTTTTGTAAATGAGGTCTCCAGAACTGGACACAGTATTCTAAATGAGGTCACACTAAAGATCTATATAGAGGAATCCCTCTAGTGATTTAAAGATCTATAGGAATCAGAACCTCCTTCCTTCTGCTGGAGATCCCTCCAGTGATATAAAGATCTTTAGGAATCAGAACCTCCTTCCTTCTGCTGGAGATCCCTCCAGTGATATAAAGATCTTTAGGAATCAGAACCTCCTTCCTTCTGCTAGAGATCCCTCTAGTGATATAAAGATCTATATAGAGGAATCCCTCTAGTGATTTAAAGATCTATAGGAATCAGAACCTCCTTCCTTCTGCTGGAGATCCCTCCAGTGATATAAAGATCTATAGGAATCTGAACCTCCTTCCTTCTGCTAGAGATCCCTCTAGTGATATAAAGATCTATAGGAATCTGAACCTCCTTCCTTCTGCTAGAGATCCCTCTAGTGATATAAAGATCTTTAGGAATCGGAACGTCCTTCCTCCTGCTGGTGATCCCTCTGGTGATATAAAGATGGGCGCCAGTCACCTTTTGAATGTAAATAAAGAGATTTATTGTCTCTTAACAAGAACTGTAGGAGAACGGGTTAGGGCCAGGACACCCTTAGGTAGATGCAATGACAATTAGCAGACTCCAAGACACAATAGGTAGACAGCTATACAGTTCAAAGCTTCCAGCCGAATGAAACTTCTGTATTGGCAGAACCATTGTCTCCTATGGCAACTAAGCCTTTAACAGTTTCCAAAGATCTTCACACATAGAACTTGGCAGCAGAGTACGGTTCTTCTCTTATCTCACGTTTTCCCACTGTAGGTATTCAATCACTGAGCTCCCAGTCTCTCACTAGACTTCCAGACCCCAGCCACCCGCTTGATCCCCTGAGCTCTTCCACAGCTAATCCACTGTATCCTCCTCAAGCGTCACCCCCGCTAACCCGCTGGGTCCCTCTCTTGGCACTTGCTGAAGCTTTCCCACTTCTTCACCATCCCCGGCTGGTGAAAAGACTGCTCTGGTCCTTCTTCAGGCTTACTCACAGTAGTCTCTGGTAAATAGGTGGATGGTCCCTTAGTGGTGAGTGCGTCCCCTTTACCTCCGACCACGACTGGTTTCCCGTCCGGCTGAACCTCTGTAACTTGGTTGGACTCCAATCCTGCAGTCACAACCCTATGCTGCTGTGGATAGGCCACAGGCTAGCAGCCAGGTGTCCCTGGGATAGGCTGCAGGCTTCTGGCCTAGCAACCCGGGACGACATAACACACTTCAACCCAGACAGCCATCCAGGTGACACAGAACCCCCGATTCACCTGACTCCACCCAAATAAATAGGGTCTTCCAGCAGGCCAATGGACTAAAGAAACCCCTGCCAATTGGCTGAGACACCCCAGCCATTCATAATCTGACCTTCTATGCCCTTATCGATCTAATGTCACCAGCAACAGTGCCACCTAGTGACAGAAGAGAAAAAGTGCAGCAACTCCAGAATTAGAAAGGGATTAGTGGATTTTCTAACAATTAACCACTTCAGCCCCGGAAGGATTTACCCCCTTCCTGACCAGAGCACTTTTTACAATTCGGCACTGCGTCGCTTTAACTGCTAATTGCGCGGTCATGCAATGCTGTACCCAAACGAAATTTGCGTCCTTTTCTTCCCACAAATAGAGCTTTCTTTTGATGGTATTTGATCACCTCTGCCGTTTTTATTTTTTGCGCTATAAACGGAAAAAGACTGAAAATTTTGAAAAAAAATGATATTTTCTACTTTTTGTTATAAAAAAAATCCAATAAACTAAATTTTAGTCATACATTTAGGCCAAAATGTATTCGGCCACATGTCTTTGGTAAAAAAAATGTCAATAAGCGTATATTTATTGGTTTGCGCAAAAGTTATAGCGTCTACAAACTAGGGTACATTTTCTGGAATTTACACAGCTTTTAGTTTATGACTGCCTATGTCATTTCTTGAGGTGCTAAAATGGCAGGGCAGTACAAAACCCCCCCCAAATGACCCCATTTTGGAAAGTAGACACCCCAAGGAAATTGCTGAGAGGCATGTTGAGCCCATTGAATATTTATTTTTTTTGTCCCAAGTGATTGAATAATGACAAAAAAAAAAAAAAAAATGTACAAAAAGTTGTCACTAAATGATATATTGCTCACACAGGCCATGGGCATATGTGGAATTGCACCCCAAAATACATTCAGCTGCTTCTCCTGAGTACGGGGATACCACATGTGTGGCACTTTTTGGGAGCCTAGCCGCGTACGGGGCCCCGAAAACCCAGCACCACCTTCAGGATTTCTAAGGGCATACATTTTTGATTTTACTCCTCACTACCTATCACAGTTTTGAAGGCCATAAAATGCCAAGATGGCACAACCACCCCCCAAATGACCCCATTTTGGAAAGTAGACACCCCAAGCTATTTGCTGAGAGGCATGGTGAGTATTTTGCAGCTCTCATTTGTTTTTGAAAATGAAGAAAGACCAGAAAAAAAATTTTTTTTTTCTTTTTTCAATTTTCAAAACTTTGTGACAAAAAGTGAGGTCTGCAAAATACTCACTATACCTCTCAGCAAATAGCTTGGGGTGTTTACTTTCCAAAATGGGGTCATTTGGGGGGGGGGTTTGTGCCACCTGGGCATTCCATGGCCTCCGAAACTGTGATAGGCAGTGAAGAGTGAAATCAAAAATTTACGGCCTTAGAAAGCCTGAAGGCAGTGCTTGGTTTTCGGGGTCCCGTGCGCGGCTAGGCTCCCAAAAAGTCCCACACATGTGGTATCCCCGTACTCAGGAGAAGCAACAGAATTTATTTTGGGGTGTAATTTCACATATTCCCATGGCATGTTTGAGCAATATAACATTTAGTGACAACTTTAGGCAAAAAAAAAAAAAAAAATTGTCTCTTTCCCGCTACTTGTGTCACAATATAAAATATTCCATGGACTCGACATGCCTCTCAGCAAATAGCTTGGGGTGTCTACTTTCCAAAATGGGGTCATTTGGGGGGGGTTTGAACTGTCCTGGCATTTTATGCACAACATTTAGAAGCTTATGTCACACTTCACCCACTCTTCTAACCACTTGAAGACAAAGCCCTTTCTGACACTTTTTGATTACATGAAAAAATTATTTTTTTTTGCAAGAAAATTACTTTGAACCCCCAAACATTATATATTATTTTAAAGCAAATGCCCTACAGATTAAAATGGTGGGTGTTTCATTTTTTTTTTTTCACACAGTATTTGCGCAGCGATTTTCAAACGCATTTTTTGGGGAAAAAACACACTTTTTTAAATTTTAATGCACTAAAACACACTATATTGCCCAAATGTTTGATGAAATAAAAAAGATGATCTTAAGCCGAGTACATGGATACCAAACATGACATGCTTTAAAATTGCGCACAAACGTGCAGTGGCAACAAAATTAATACATTTTTAAAAGCCTTTAAAAGCCTTTACAGGTTACCACTTTAGATTTACAGAGGAGGTCTACTGCTAAAATTACTGCCCTCGATCTGACCTTCGCGGTGATACCTCACATGCATGGTGCAATTGCTGTTTACATTTGACGCCAGACTGCCGCTTGCGTTCGCCTTAGCGCGAGAGCAGGGGGGACAGGGGTGCTTTTTATTTATTTTTTTTTTCTTTATTATTTTTTTGCTTTTTTATCTTATTTTTAAACTGTTCCTTTCATTTTTTTTTTTTTTAAATCATTTTTATTGTTATCTCAGGGAATGTAAATATCCCCTATGATAGCAATAGGTAGTGACAGGTACTCTTTTTTGAAAAAATTGGGGTCTATTAGACCCTAGATCTCTCCTCTGCCCTCAAAGCATCTGACCACACCAAGATCTGTGTGATAAAATGCTTCCCCAATTTCCCAATGGCGCTGTTTACATCCGGCGAAATCTAAGTCATAAAATGCTCGTAGCTTCCGGTTTCTTAGGCCATAGAGATGTTTGGAGCCACTCTGGTCTCTGATCAGCTCTATGGTCAGCTGGCTGAATCACCGGCTGCATTCTCAGGTTCCCTGTTGAGACAGGAGAGCCAGAGAAAAACACGGAAGACGGTGGGGGGGGGGCATTCCCTCCCACTGCTTGTAAAAGCAGTCTAGAGGCCAATTAGCCGCTAGGATTGCTTTTACATGAAAGCCGACCGCTGGCTAAAAAGAATGATACCAAGATGATACCTAAACCTGCAGGCATCATTCTGGTATAACCACTCAAAGTCGTGAATGGCGTACCTGAAGACAAAAAAATGGTTAACAATAAAGCACAGTAAACGGTAAAGTATAAAAAATTGCATACCTGAAAAGCAAACATGATAAAACATAATAACAATAAAACATTGCAGAATAGAATACAGTAAAAAAGAGCAGAACAATAGAGAGAGAATAGAGAGAGAGAGAACAATAAAACGACAACTATTTTTTTTTATTTTTGTTTGTGTTTTTTTTTTACACTTTTTTTTTGTAACTGTAACGTTTATAACTGTAACCGGTTCCAGGTTCGGGTCTCTCAAAATGCGATGGCATCTTGGGAGACCCTGTGAAAGTGTGTCCTAGTCTGTGGAATGCTGTACCCTACGCTAATACTCAACTAGTGAATGGTAGCGTTCAAAACATTCACCAATGCAAAGACCAGGATTGTCAGGACAGGAGGGACAATAATAGCGGGTGTCACGCCTATATCCGTGCTTGCTGCAGACACATCTTTTTTGGGGGGGGGGGGGGGTTCGTTGGGTAGGGGTACTCGGGAGGACATAAAGAAAATGCTTCTCATGCAGCCGACTGCATTTGGTTGGGGATGTGAATGGGGGAAGTACGGGCGCTGCAGAAGCGGTGGGTTCCCAATTAGGATTGGCGAATGCAGCAGGAAGGGCACTATGGGCACGACGGGCCTGTGTTTGTCTTTTTGGTGGCAGCGGGACACTACTTGTGCTTGCCACCTCACCAGCTTGAACTGCACTTATGGGACTCACCACGTCACCAAGTGTTACTGCAGTGCTGGTTTGACTACGACCGGGGTGTACTAGGGCGCTGGTGCTTGCCAGTTCACCAAAACGCTACAAAAAAAAGTGACAGTGATCGATCGATACTGCACTTGGGTGGGCTGGACTGGGCTGGGCCGGGCGGAGGGGCAAAACGCAGGTGCTAGCAGGTATCTGGGCTGATCCCGCTAACACTGCATTTTTGGGAACCCTAAACTGCTGGGGACGCTAGTATAGATCTGATCGGATCAGATATTGATGTGTTCAGATACTATACCACTAAGGGAGGTGTACGGTGCGTGTACGGTGCGTGCATGGGTGTTCGCGGTACTGGCGCTAATCTGACGCTGCCTAGGGCGACGCATATCACCGCCGGGCGATCAGGGGGCTAAACCTTTTTTCGGTAATAAACGGCGGGTGCCCTGACACTATAAAAAATAAACAAACTAACCAGCGTCACCCGTAACAGTTATACGGTGATCAGTGGTGAAAGGGTTAACTAGGGGGCCATCAAGGGGTTAAAACATTTATTAGATAGTATATGGGGGTCCCTGTCGCTATAAAACACTGACGGCGAACCTAAATATTTACGTCCCTAACTAGCGTCACCAGCGACACTAATACAGCGATCAGAAAAATGATCGCCTAGCGACACTGGTGACAGGGGGTGATCAAGGGGTTAAAACTTTATTAGGGGGGGGTAAGGGGGGTACCCTAGACCTACAGGGGGCTAAACCTTTATTCGGTAATAAACGGCGGGTGCCCTGACACTATAAAAAATAAACGAACTAACCAGCGTCACCCGTAACGGTTATATGGTGATCAGTGGTGAAAGGGTTAACTAGGGGGCAATCAAGGGGTTAAAACATTTATTAGGTAGTATATGGGGGTCCCTGTCGCTATAAAACACTGACGGCGAACCTAAATATTTACGTCCCTAACTAGCGTCACCAGCGACACTAATACAGCGATCAGAAAAATGATCGCTTAGCGACACTGGTGAGGGGGGGTGATCAAGGGGTTAAAACTTTATTAGGGGGGGTAAGGGGGGTACCCTAGACCTACAGGGGGGTAACACTCACTGTCCTACCACTGCTAACTGTCACAAACTGACACTATGCAGTAATCAGGAAAAAAAAAAAAACCTGCTTGGTGTCAGTTTGTGACGGGGGGGGGGGGGGTGGATCGGGGGGCGATCGGGGGGGGATCGGGGGTGTAATGTATGCCTGGCATGTTCTACTGTGTGTGTGTGTGTGTTGGTGCACTTACATGTCATCTCTCCTCGGCGCTGGAACGGAAACTGGCCAGCCGAGGAGAGATGACATCACATCCTCTGCCTCTGTGTACTATACAGAGGCAGGGGATGTTTCTCATTGGCTGGGAGCGATCGCGAGGGGGGGCCACGATCGGATGGCCTCCCCCTCGTCTCTCAATGCTCCCAGCCAAATGCCGACCGCAGCTGGCACCGGGGGGGGGTCCGATCGGACCCCCCACCCGCGGGAAGGCAATCACGTTTCAGGTACGTGATTTTGCCTGCCCGTGCCGCTCTGCTCACCTATATAGGCGTGAGGCGGTCGGCAAGTGGTTAACCAGAACATTTACTATCTGGTAAGCTAAATTTGTAAACAACCCTGCCTAAACACAAGGGTGCTACAACACTATTATAGGGGAAATCTACATTCCCTGTGATAATAATAAAAATGCTAAAAAAAAAATAAATGAAAAAAAAAATGAAAGGGACAGTGAAAAAAAAAAGCAAAATAAATAATTAAAAAAAAAATTAAAGCACCTCTGTCCCCCTGTGCTCGTGCGCAAAGGCAAACGCAAGCATCAGTGTTGTGTCATATGTAAACAGCTATTGCACTATGCATGTGAGGTATCACCACGAAACTCAGATGGAGGGCAGTAATTCTAGCAGTAGAGCTCCTCTGTAAATCTAAAGTGGTAATCTGTAAAGGCTTTTAAAGGGTTTTTAAAATGACCCCTTTTTGGAAAGTAGACACCCCAAGCTATTTGCTGAGAGGCATGTTGAGTCCATGGAATATTTTATATTTTGCCACATGTTTCGGGAAAACTCTTATTTGCTAAGAGGCATGGTGAGTATGAAGATTTCATCACTCTTTGGAGGATCGCTTACACTATTCTGGAATCTTTTTGCACTGTTCATGTGACTGTTTATGGACTTTCATTCACTGATTTTCCCTTCACACCTTGCTTTTTTGAAATTTAAATATAACGGAAAATTCCTATCATAATACTTACCATAATTTTCCTTTCCTGATGGACTCCATGGCAGCAACGTGTGGGTTAAGTCCCGCCTCTACTACCCTATAGGACACTACTCCCATAAATCTTTGCTCCCTGCCCCCGGCCGTGTTCGGTAACTAGCCTACTTCAGCCATTCGGGGAGGGAACTCCTGCTGCCATGGAGTCCATCAGGAAAGGAAAATTACGGTAAGTATTATGATAGGAATTTTCCGTTTTCCTGACAGACTCCATGGCAGCAACGTGTGGGAAATAACTCGCCGTACACACCCGGGTGGGCTAAATGCTGAACAAAAGATTTATTTAACACTGTCAGCCGACAGCACTTTTAAACCAAAATTAACAGAAGATAAGGTTGCTGGCTCAACACAATAATGGGTCATGAAGGTATGAATCGAAGACCAAGAAGCTGCTCTGCAGATCACTTCAGGAGCAACATGACGTGAGGTCGCCCAGGACGTCGAAAGACTTCTCGTAGAGTGTGCTGTAACCGCCTCAGGAGGAGCCAAGCCTTTCTCTCTGTAAGCCCATTGGATGGCTTGAACCACCCAAGCCGCGATGGATCTGACAGAAGCCCTAGAGCCCCTGTTTTTCCCATGGAATAGAACAAAAAGAGATTCAGATTGACGAAAAGATGCCGTAACTTCCAGGTATTGATTGAGAGTAGCTCCCACATCGAGAGGGTGTGGATCTGGACCTCCAGTAGATTTGAAGGTAGGAAGTGTGATATCCTGGTTCTCGTGAAAGACCGAGGTAACTTTGGGATTTGTCCCAAGCATTGGTATTAGGACCACTCTGTCCGGGAAAAAGGTGATGAACGGTTCCTTGGACCCCAGGGATTGAATTTCCGAGACCCTCTTCGCCGAAGTTATAGCTATCAGGAATGAAGTCTTGAGGGTTAATTCTCTGACTGAGAGAGATCTATTAAGTTGTGCAAAGAAATCCAGAACTAACAGGAGATCCCATTTGGGGAATCTGGGTTTCCTCTGTGGCCTAAGCCTGACTGCTCCTTTAAAAAATTGTTGGACCAGAGGGTGCTTGGCCCATGCGACTCCGGAGAAGGCTGAGATTGCGGAAACCTGGACACGAAGAGAACTGACGGACAGTGAGATGTCCAGACCCGTCTGCAGAAAACTTAGAACGTCCTGAATCGCCAGATTATCACAGGAGTTGGACCTGGAAGACATATGGCTGATAAATTTCGCCCAAATCCTCTCATACACTCGGTTGGTACTATTCCTTCTCGAACTAAGGAGAGTGGGAATTACTTCATTCGGGCAGCCTAGCGCCTCCAACCTTCCCCTTTCAAAAGCCAAGCCCTTAGGCGCAGGTGATCCGGGCAAGGGTGTAGCCTCGATCCCTGAGACAGGAGGTCTGGTCTGGATGGAAGAGGGATCGGATCTCGGACACTGAGGAGTGTTAGGAGAGGAAACCAGGGCCTGTTGGGCCAGTAAGGAATTATCGCTAACACCTCTGCTGTCTCTGCTCTGAGCCTCTTCAGGAATTGGAGAATGATCCGAGTTGGCGGAAAGGCATAGGCTCTGTTGAACCACCATTTCTCCGTCAGGGCGTCCACCCCATACGCTTGAGGGTCCCTGTACCTCGAATAGTATCTTGCCATCTTTTTGTTGCAGGGGGAGGCGAACAGGTCGACTTCCGGAAGGAACCCCAACGACAGAATCCACTTGAATACTTCTTCGTGGAGAGACCACTCATTGTTGTCTAGGAGCCTCCGAGAAAGGAAGTCTGCCTGAACATTCTGAACCCCTGGCACATATGTCGCTGTCAGATCCTTCAGGTTTTTCTGGGCCCAGGACATAATTGGCTCTACCTCTTGCAGTAAGGAGAGACTTCGAGTCCCCCCTTGCCTTCTTATGTATGCCACTGCTGTGGTGTTGTCCAGTCTGAGTAGGACCGAGGAGCCTTGAATGAGATGCCGAAACGCCAGAAGTGCCTGGAAGGCTGCTCTCAGCTCCAGGATGTTTGGCACTATCCTTCTGGAGGGGAATTCCCAAGTGCTCTGAGCCACTTCCGCCAGACAGTGGGCACCCCAGCCCCTGTTGCTGGCGTCCGATGTTATAGTCACCCAAGAAATGGGAAGGATGGAATGGCAGTTGGAGAGGTTCTCCCGTTGGAGCCACCATAGGAGAGAGTTCCTCATGGATGCAGTAATCCGAATCAGCTGGGTCTTGCTGCCCTTCCACTGGTGAAGGAAGCCCTTCTGAAAAGGCCTCATTCTCCATTGGGCCCACCTCACCATCGGAATCGTCGCCACCATAGTGCCAATGATTCTCAGGCATTGGAGAGCGTGAAGATGAGGAGTAGAAAGAGCTGGGTGGATCCTGTCTCTGATTGTCGAGATCTTCTCTTCTGGTAACGAAATGGTGCCTCTGACCGTGTCGAAGAGGGCACCTAAAAACACCAGAGACTGAGATGGGTCTAACTGACTCTTCTGGTTCAGAATCCATCCGAATTCCTGTAGTGTGGAAATCACTTGCCCTCTGTGTGCTATGAGTTGCACCCTGTCCTGTGCCAAAAGAAGCAGGTCGTCCAGGTAGTGATGTAGACGAATCCCCCTGGTTCTCAGGAGAGCTACTATTGCCAACAGCACCTTTGAGAAAACCCGAGGAGAAGTTGATAACCCGAAGGGAAGGCATGTAAATTGTAAGTGAAGCTTGCCCACGGAGAAGCGGAGAAACTGTTGAAAGTGTTCCGCGATGGGGACGTGAAAATAGGCGTCCTTGAGGTCTATGGACACCATCCAGTCCCCTGGTTGAACCGACTGTTGAATTGTGGAGAGATTTTCCATCTTGAACCTCTCCTTTTTGATGAAGCGATTTAGATGGGTTAGGTCTATGACCGGCCTCCAGGCCCCACTCTTCTTCTGAACCAGAAAGAGGGGAGAATACATTCCCATGCCTTGCTGGCTGACTGGGACTGGGCTGACAGCGCCTTGGGCCAACAAAGATTCTATGTAGGCTAAAAGTATTGTCCTTTTTTCTTCTGATGCCGGAAGAGAAGTGGGTACCCACCTGAGGCTGGGAGGGTCGGTAAAGGTCCAGGCATGACCAGAGGAGACTGTCTTGATTGTCCAGAAGTCGTGAATCGAAGCCGCCCAGACATGCCGAAAGTGGAAAAGACGGGCCCCCACACGGTCTGCCTGAGCGGGCCCACTTTCAAAAAGATTTGGAAGGTTGCCTCTCCCCTTTCGACTCACTACCTGCAGCCTTCTTAAAGGACGATTGCCTTGATTTCCAGGATCTGGAGAATTCCCGGCCTGGCTTGTAAGTACGAGCCTCTCTGGATCGGTCTTGATATTGCCTCTTCGGGAAGGATCTTCTTTGGCCTTGCAGGCGCCTATCCTGAGGTAGGAACCCCGACTTCCCGCCAGTAGCCCGTGTAATGGCCTCATCCAACTTGTTGCCAAAAAGAGAAGACCCCCCCGTAGGGAATTCGGCACCATACCTGTTTAGAGGCTGGGTCAGCCAGCCAGGGGCGGAGCCAAAGAGCCCGCTTGGCAGTGACCGACGAGAGCATTACTCGGGCTGCCAGACGAATGATATCAATCGAGGCCTCACCCAGAAAGGCCGATGCTAGCCTCAATTCTTGAATAGGTGAGTTCTTCGCTGTGTCATCTGAAATATTCCTTAGCGTATCTTGAACACTATCCGTCCACACCTCCATAGCTTTGGACAGGGCTGCCAGGGCTAAGGCTGGTTTGCAAGCCATGCCTGCTGTAAGGTACACTCTCCTCAGATCAGCATCAATCCGTCTGTCCAGAACGTCTTTAAAGGACACTGTGTCCTCCAAGGGGAGTGTCACATGTTTAACCAGCCTCATCACGGCTGCATCCACCAATGGAGCTGATTCCAGATGCTTCACTTCTTCCTCCCTAAAGGGATAAAGCTTTGAAACTTTAGTAAGCATGGAGTTTTTCTTCTCCACCTTGCTCCATTCATCTGTGATGATCTCGCCCAACTCAGAAAAGAAAGGAAAGTTAACTCGTTCCTTTAGCTGTTTAAAGAATTTTCTCTGTTTGGGAGGGACAGCCGTCGGATCCTCCCAATTTAAAGTTTCTCTAATAGCCTTGACCAAGGGAGGTAGCAGAGCGAAGTCAAAACCCACACAGGTATTATCTTCATCCGAGTCACTGTCAGAGTTGACAACTGAAGGGTGGCTAGGTACAGAGGACTCCCAGGTGTCCTGCAACTGAGTTTCCCTCACTGGGGAACATGGTGGCTCTGCCTGAGGGGTAACAGGCCGGACTGCCTCAATACCCTTAAGTGATTCTTTCACAACCCTCTCAACTAGGGCTTTAAGTTGTTGGTCCGAATCACCTCTTTCCCTGGAAGCTTTGGCGAAGCAGGAATCGCACAGCGATTTACCGACAGGTACTTGTGATCTGCATCCCCAGCAGACACTTGATGAGTGGCTGGAGTGGGCCACTGAGGAGTGCGAGCGCTCCTCACTACGGTGTCCTGATTTTGAGGAGGAGCCGTAATGCTTAGATTTGGAAGAGGATTGCCGGTGATGCGATTTTGACGAATCACTTCCTTTGTGCGAGCTGCGACGCTGTTCTGACCTGGAAGGGCTAAAGCAAAAGACAGAGAACCACAGAAAAAAACAGAGCAGTTAGAAAGAACGATCACCTGCAGAAATACACCCCCCCACCCGCCTAAGGACCCTCGGTAATGGAACCTGCCCCTGTACCTTGTGAGAGGAGGCTGGCCAGAGGCAGGCGGTGGAGAGCTCATGTCTTCAGAAATATCCATCTGACTGCAAAGTTAACGTAAAGCAAACAAATTAACTTGGCTATGAGCCAGGGAGCGACAGCCCTCCTGTATGTAAAGCTACTTACCAGTAGCTGATTCACTGGAGCGTGGGGAAGACCCAAAAACAGCCTGCAGGCATTCCCAGGGTCTGCAGGCTATTATCCCAGTTTAAATAGGGCGCCCCAGTGACGTCACCGCCCGTGACGAGCGAACGCCAGTGCGCATGCGCGATTAGCGGCGATTTGCCGCTATCGCGCATGCGCGAAAACCAAGCCTCGGTTTCGTGCCGTCCGCGCATGCGCAGTACGGCCGAACACAAAATGAAAGTAAAAACGGCGGCTGGAACGCAGGAAGAACCAGCCGCCATGCCTGCAACCATATCATCAGGAAGACGAAGGGGAAAGACACACAAGGGAGAGAAAACAACAAGGAATTCAAACAAAAACTGCTGCCATGATAGCAAGGAAACATCTCACCAATCCCGCCACGATCATCAAGGCCGAAGGTAAACACCGGACTTTCCAGGGGCAACAAGGGGTCACCTGCTAATAGTTGGCTATCCGACCCATGCGCGGCCTCGCCTGCCAGTGGCCAGGGAAACGGCTTCTTCCTGCGCCTCTTCCAACACCCCACTCCATACCCTGCTAATAGCTAGGGCTTAGCGGAGTAATGCGACTATCCTGTTCCAAGTCGCAGCTCGGCCAACCTTGATCGTGGGGATAAACATCTTCAGGTAGGAAGACCAACACTAGGTCTTGCGAGGAGGACAAAAAAAGAACACGGCCGGGGGCAGGGAGCAAAGATTTATGGGAGTAGTGTCCTATAGGGTAGTAGAGGCGGGACTTAACCCACACGTTGCTGCCATGGAGTCTGTCAGGAAATATAGTTTTGCATTTGGTTTATTCAGCGCTGCTGTTCACTTTCAGGTTTTCAAGTGATTTTTAATAAATATACGCTTATTTTTACCCAAGACATGCGGCTGAATATATTTTGGTCTAAATGTATGACAAGAATACAAGAATTGAGTTTATTGGATTTTTTTTATAACAAAAAGTAGAAAATATAATTTTTTTTCAAAATTTTTGGTCTTTTTTCGTTTATATCGCAAAAAATAAAAATCCACGGAGGTGATCAAATACCACCAAAAGAAATCTCTATTTGTGGGAAAAAAAGTACGCAAATTTCTTTTGGGTACGGCATTCCATGACCGCTCAATTACCAGTTAAAGCAGCACAGTGCCAATTTGTAAAAAGTGCTCTGGTCATTAAGGGGGTAAAACCTTCCTTGGCTGAAGTGGTTAAAAAAAAATTGTTTACTTCGAAGTGACATCATGAAGTCGCTCCAGTCCTCCTAGATCATAGAGGCAATCAGAGACAATCTGGTCTCAGTTCATCTATAAGGCCAGCCGGGCAAACCGTCAGATCGTTTCCCGTGCTCACGGTAAGAAGGGTAAGCCTGAGAAACCCCCCGCGAGCTGCAGGAAGAATGGGACGACCCCACCCGCTGCTTCTAAAAGCAACCCAGTGCACTGAAAAAATGTTGTGCTGGGTCTACTAAAAAAAAAGTGAGGCAACTATTTGCATCAGCTTTTTAGGTACTGTCAACTAAACTTATTTTTGTCTGACTCATTAGACTTTTAATGTTTTTAACTTTGTTGTTTTAAGTAAAGCCAACTCAATTTTTCCAGTTTCTAGACCATAGGTTTAAGTAAAGCCTACTCAATATATACAATTTATAGACCATAGGTTTAAGTAAAGCCTACTCAATATATACAATTTATAGACCATAGGTTTAAGTAAAGCCTACTCAATTTTTTCAGTTTATAGACCGTAGGTTTAAGTTAGGAATACATACATTAACTTGTCTGGAACCATAGTTTTTAGTGATATTAACTTATTTTTTCTTGTAACTTGCTAAATTTTTTAAAGTTGGTAAAACTTAAATGTATTTGATATATGTTTGAAGGTTTTTATGTAAAAATAATACAATAATGTGTTTTTTTTAAGGAATAATCTAATGAAACAGGCTTTCAAAACAAATTAACATTTTTTATTTATAAAGTGTAACAAATGCAATATTATTAAACCAGCATCAAATGTAAATGTAAACATCTTTTTAAAAAGAAAAAAAAAGAAAAGAAAAAAATGCCTCTTTCTCAGCTAACAAATCAAACACACACATGTGACATACAGTATATCTGTAAAGAACATAGAACACAGAATGTATTAGGTTTTTTAAAGCCTTTTAGGAGTAAGTAATTTGCACTTTAAAGTGTGAACCTTTGAAGATAGATTCCCTACATCTAGCTCTAAAAAGATCTTCTGAAAAACTTCAAAGGTATATTTTAGACTTTTAGAATAGCTCAGGTTAAAAGCATAGATGAGTCCCATAAGAAAAACACATGCTTGGGGTACATCACTCCCTCAATAACTGTCCCTAAGGCTCCATTCACACTAGCGCGTTTTTTGATGCATTTTGCATTTTGCAGAAATGCATGGGAATTTTTTAACATGGGTTCCTATGGAACATGTTCACATCAATGCCTTTTTGTATCTCTGCATTTTTGGAAAGGGTCAGGGACTTTTTTTCATGCAAAATGCAGCGTTTTGCATGTTAGGCTCGATTCACACCTATGCATGTTGCTTTTGAGCGTTTTTGGAGGGTTTTTTTTCATGCTTGCCACGTTTTTGAGCAGCGTTTTTGCCGCGTTTTTGCCGCGATTTTGCCGCGATTTGCGTTTTGCGTTTTTTTTTTACAGTTTTTTTTTACAGTCTTAAAAAAAATTTAAAAAAAAAAAACGACAAAAACGCATCAAAAACGCACCAAAAACACATAAAAAAACGCTGCAAAAACGGTGCACTTGCGTTTTTGATGCTTGTCCATTGAATTCTATTACATGCAAAACGCTGCATTTTGCATGAAAAAAAGTCCCTGACCCTTTCCAAAAATGCAGAGATACGAAAAAGCATTGATGTGAACATGTTCCACAGGAACCCATGTTAAAAAATTCCCGTGCATTTCTGCAAAATGCAAAATGCATCAAAAAAACGCGCTAGTGTGAATGGAGCCTGAGGCTCGATTCACACCTATGCATGTTGCTTTTGAGCGTTTTTGGAGGGTTTTTTTTCATGCTTGCCGCGTTTTTTAACATGCATTTTTGCCGGGTTTTTGCCGCGTTTTTGCCGCGATTTGCGTTTTGCGTTTTTTTTTTTACAGTTTTTTTTTACAGTTTTTTTTTACAGTCAAAAAAAAAATGTAAAAAAAATTAAAAAAAAAAAAAAAAACGGCAAAAACGCATCAAAAACGCACCAAAAACGCATCAAAAACTCTGCAAAAACGGTGCACTTGCGTTTTTGATGCTTGTCCATTGAATTCTATTACATGCAAAACGCTGCATTTTGCATGAAAAAAAGTCCCTGACCCTTTCCAAAAATGCAGAGAAACAAAAAGGCATTGATGTGAACATGTTCCATAGGAACCCATGTTAAAAAATTCCCGTGCATTTCTGCAAAATGCAAAATGCATCAAAAAACGCGCTAGTGTGAATGGAGCCTTAGGCTGGATTCACACCTATGCATGTTGCTTTTGAGCGTTTTTGGAGGTTTTTTTTTCATGCTTGCCACGTTTTTGAGCCGCGTTTTTGCCGCGATTTTGCCGCGATTTGCGTTTTGCGTTTTTTTTTTTTTTTTTTTTTTTACATTTTTTTTTACAGTCTTAAAAAAAAATTACAAAAAAAAAAAAAAAAAAAAAACGGCAAAAACGCATCAAAAACGCACCAAAAACGCATCAAAAACTCTGCAAAAACGGTGCACTTGCGTTTTTGATGCTTGCCCATTGAATTCTATTACATGCAAAACGCTGCATTTTGCATGAAAAAAAGTCCCTGACCCTTTCCAAAAATGCAGAGAAACAAAAAGGCATTGATGTGAACATGTTCCATAGGAACCCATGTTAAAAAATTCCCGTGCATTTCTGCAAAATGCAAAATGCATCAAAAAACGCGCTAGTGTGAATGGAGCCTTAGGCTCGATTCACACCTATGCATGTTGCTTTTGAGCGTTTTTGGAGGTTTTTTTTTCATGCTTGCCGCGTTTTTGAGCCGCGTTTTTGCCGCGATTTTGCCGCGATTTTGCCGCGATTTGCGTTTTTTTTTTTTACATTTTTTTTTACAGTCTTAAAAAAAAATTACAAAAAAAAAAACAAAAAAAAAAACGGCAAAAACGCATCAAAAACGCATCAAAAACGCTGCAAAAACGGCGCACTTGCGTTTTTGATGCTTGTCCATTGAAATCCATTACATGCAAAACGCTGCATTTTGCATGAAAAAAAGTCCCCGACCCTTTCCAAAAATGCAGAGAAACAAAAAGGCATTGATGTGAACATGTTCCATAGGAACCCATGTTAAAAAATTCCCGTGCATTTCTGCAAAATGCAAAATGCATCAAAAAACGCGCTAGTGTGAATGGAGCCTTAGGCTGGATTCACACCTATGCATGTTGCTTTTGAGCGTTTTTGGAGGGTTTTTTTTCATGCTTGCCACGTTTTTGAGCAGCGTTTTTGCCGCGTTTTTGCCGCGATTTTGCCGCGATTTGCGTTTTGCGTTTTTTTTTTTTTACAGTTTTTTTTATAGTCTTAAAAAAATTAAAAAAAAAATAAATAAATAAAAAAAACAAACAAAAAAAAAAACCCGGCAAAAACGCATCAAAAACGCATCAAAAACGCTGCAAAAACGGTGCACTTGCGTTTTTGATGCTTGTCCATTGAATTCTATTACATGCAAAACGCTGCATTTTGCATGAAAAAAAGTCCCTGACCCTTTCCAAAAATGCAGAGAAACAAAAAGGCATTGATGTGAACATGTTCCATAGGAACCCATGTTAAAAAATTCCCGTGCATTTCTGCAAAATGCAAAATGCATCAAAAAATGCGCTAGTGTGAGCCTAAGAGCCCTTGCACACTGGGGCGGTTTGCAGGCGCTATTGCGCTAATAATAGCGCCTGCAAACCGCCCAGAAAGTGCCGCTCCTTGCATTCCAGTGTGAAAGCCCCGAGGGCTTGCACACTGGAGCGATGCGCTGGCAGGACGGTAAAAAAAGTCCTGCTAGCCGCATCTTCGGAGCGGTGAAGGAGCGGTGTGTATACCGCTCCTTTACCGCTCCTGCCCATTGAAATAAATGGGACGGCGCGGCTATACCGCCGGCAATGCGCCTCTGCAGAGGCGCTTTGCGGTGGTATTTAACCCCTTCTCGGCCGCTAGCGGGGGGTAAAACCGCCCCGCTAGCGGCCGAATACCGACGGTAAAACCCCGCTAATAATAGCGGCGTTTTACCGCCGACGCCGCCCCCCGCCCCAGTGTGCAAGGGCTCTAATAGAATTCAATGGACAAGCATCAAAAACGCAAGTGCACCGTTCTTGCAGCGTTTTTACAGCGTTTTTGATGCGTTTTTGCAGTTTTTTTTTAAAGTTTTTTTTTGACTGTATACAGTCAAAAAAACCCAAAAAAAGCAAAATGCCGCAAAAACGCCGCAAAAACGCTGTAAAAACGTTACAAAAACGCTGCTCAAAAATGGCAAGCATGACAAAAAAAACTACAAAAACGCTCAAAAGCAACATGCATAGGTGTGAATCGAGCCTTAGGTGGTACTGTTTTCATCAGTAACTTTGTGGATAACAAAAATATTCAGAATCAAGATAGATAGGTCTTCTTGGATAGCGGATAAGCAGGTAAGGATCATACAGCAACCTGGTAAGAAAACAAGCCAAAAGGTCGGTAACGAGCAGTTGCAGGTTGGAATTAGGCAGAAGCGTAGTCAAGGAACAAGCCAAGGGCCGATAACGAGTGTGTCACGAGAGCCACGTACCTGATGTGAGACCGAAGTAGTGGGGAGGCCTCCCTTGCACCTCGGGTCCTTGAAGCCTCTGGAGATGGAGACAGAGACTTGGTGGACACCGAGTGGCAGGGGTGCCAGGGGTGCGGAGCACCGTGCAAGCCTTAGTCCAAGATCCGAGCCGAAGGTCAAGTCCCTTTTGGCAATGGAGTATAAAAGGGTTCATCAGAAGAAGAATGGTCGAGATCCAAGCTGGAGTCGGTTCCAATCTGACAGCTGAGTACGAAAGGGGCAAAGAAGTAGAATGGTCAAGGTACAAATCCAAGGTTAAATGGCAGCAAACAAGAGTAGTCAAATAGGTTTCCAGGTCACAACAAGTCCAGACAGATCACACACTAGCACAGGAACAAGGGGGGACTGAAGATAATCCAGCAATATGGAAGTGTCTGGGCTGGGCTTATATACAAGTTTGAGGTCACTTCCTGTGCGCCTCCTGGGCATTTTCCTGCCCTTTTCCATCAAGCGCAGGAGCAGGTTGGCGTACTGAGGCGTCTTTGGCGCATGCTTAGTTGGCACGGATTTCCTCTTGCGGCAACGTACCATTGGTGCATGCATAGTAAGCCCTGGACTCTTACAGAGTGGTAGCAAAAAGTTCAGCTTAATCCTGCCAGCATGCTAATTGGGAAGGAAACCCACACTAACGTGGGAGAACATGTAAAGAGTGTCCCTGGTGGGAGCAGAGCCCAACATCCCTGTGATGCAAATCCAAAGAGCTGAGCATACAGATAACCGCCCAAGCACTAGAGGGGTTATAATACGAGTCTTCTGATGAGCTGGCGACCTCCTATGTATACATCTACAATGCAGCAAATATTGCTGCTGTTACATTGATCACGCTGTACATTAGCCAGCACAATATAGGTCACAATTCCATAGCGGCTTGGAGGTTTGTACAGTGTGTGGACATAGCTCTGACGTATGTTTGTTTAGTTTTAGTTTGCAATGTGTTTTCCTTGTGGTAATCCTTCTTGGAAAAGCTGATCAGGACTCAAGCTTTGCTTTAGATAATGTTTGTGAATAAATAATAATGAGCACCCAAGGAGGATCCTATATTCTAATATATCCCACTGATCTGATCCCACCTATTATCTGGGCCACACAAGTGTTGGCTCATGATAATGGGAAGAATGCCCCTTATGTTCGTGGTCAGTGTCAAGCATATCACTTACATTGGTGGTCAGTGGAAAGAAAATACCCCAACATTGGTTATCAGTGGAATTCATGTTCACTTTTGTAGGTGGTCACTCAGTGGGAAGAATGCTCTTTACTTTGGTGGTCAGTGGGAAGAATACTCCTTCCATTGGTGGTCAGTTGGAAGAATGTTCTTAACATTGGTAGTCAGTGGGAAGAATGCTCCTTACATTGGTAGTCAGGTGGTCAGGAGGAAGAATGTCTCCTATCCATTGGTGGTCAGTGGGAAGAATGTCACTTACATTGTTGGTCAGTGGGAAGAATACTCCTTACATTGGTGATCCATGGGAAGAATGCCCCTTAAATTGAAGGTTATTGGGAAGAATGCCCCTTCATTGGTGGTCAGGAGGAAAAATGTCCCTTACATAGGTGATCAGCTGGAAGAATGCTCCTTACATTGGTGGTCAGTGAGAAGAATGTTCCTTACATTGGTAGTCAGTGGTCAGTGGGAAGAATGCTCCTTACATTGGTGGTCAGTGGGAAGAATACACCTTACATTGTTGGTCAGTGGGAGGAATACTCCTTACATTGGTGATCCATGGGAAGAATGCCCCTTACATTGAAGGTTAGTGGGAAGAATGTCCCTTACATTGGAGGTCAGTGGGAAGAATGTTCCTTACATTGAAGGTTAGTGGGAAGAATGCCCCTTACATTGAAGGTTAGTGGGAAGAATGTCCCTTACATTGGAGGTCAGTGGGAAGAATGTTCCTTACATTGAAGGTTAGTGGGAAGAATGCCCCTTACATTGAAGGTTAGTGGGAAGAATGTTCCTTACATTGAAGGTTAGTGGGAAGAATGTTCCTTACATTGAAGGTTAGTGGGAAGAATGTTCCTTACATTGGTGGTCAGTGGGAAGAATGCTCCTTACATTGGTGGTCAGTGGGAAGAATGCTCCTTACATTGGGGGTCAGTGGGAAGAATGCTCCTTACATTGGTGGTCAGTGGGAAGAATGTTTCTTACATTGGTGATCAGTGGGAAGAATGTTCCTTACATTGGGGGTCAGTGGGAAGAATGCTCCTTACATTGGTGGTCAGTGGGAAGAATGCTCCTTACATTGGTGGTCAGTGGGAAGAATGCTCCTTACATTGGTGGTCAGTGGGAAGAATGCTCCTTACACTGGTGGTCAGTGGGAAGAATATGACCTTACATTGGTGGTAAGGGGGAAGAATGTCCCTTGCATTGATGGTCGGGGGGAAGTATACCACTTACATTGGCAGTCAGTGGAAGAATGTCCAATATGTTGGTTTTTAGTAGGAATAATGTCACTTAATGTGTTGGTCAGTGGGACTCATGTTCAATAACGTTGGTGATTGGTGGAAGAATGACCCCTTACATGGTCAGTGGGAAGAGGCGAGCAGAGCGGCTTCAATGGGCCTCCACCAAGTGAAGTTGCCCCAAGCAACCTCTGCAGGACGGTGGCTGAAAGGGGCCTCTCTAGGGTGAAGGTCTATATCGCAGAGTCTGCCAACTCTCTGTTATTAATCTGTTGCAAAAATAAGTGCTAAATTTCCCCAGAGCAGCTTTACACAAGGTCGAGACAGTCAGGACAAGGATTTCCCATGGGAAAAAAAAACAGCAAATATTCACTCTGTGCTTTCATAAACAGGCCCCAAACTTTACAAAATGGAGAAAAAACAGGTTTCCCTAATGATGGTGGTAGGAGGGTGAACTCAAATCTCTTCTTTGGCCTTCCATTATCGCTCCCCCAGGTTTCCCAACCCGCCTTCACCTCCCCCCGGCAGCAATGCTGGTGGAGATATTTCAGGGGGATCAAGGAAAGGAAGATTGATTTTTAAGAGTGCCCAGGGAAGGTTTGGTTTCTCAGTAACACAATCCAGGAATTCGGCTCACGCAAACATCAAGAACAAAGGAATATTTTTAGAACTTAAAAGAAAGCTCTGTGGGATTTTTGTCTTTACGGGAGCTGTAAAATAAATGGATTTGTTACATAAAGTTGGGCTGATACTGTGACACCCGAATCGTCACCCTCACCCATATCCAGAAGTGTATATACTTCATTGTGCCCCTAGCAGGTATCACCTTACAATAAGCCCATTGTCTCCAGACTGGAGGGAAACTTACACGGCGTGTTCCAATTTTGAGAGCTCGAACAACAGACATTTCCCTGTTATCATGGGCCAAAGACTATATGATACTCCTTGTTGAGACATTAAGTACCTCAGAGGTGAGGGATGGCAGGACAATGGTGCTTTTGTTTAGGAACGTCTCAGGTGTTTTATTTTTTTGCAACGTTGATTTGTAGTGAAATTGGTAACATAACTTTTCCTGATATATATACAGTTTGGAGTGTTGAGTCTCAGCCATACAAACAGAAACAATCTGGTACTGGCTGCAAGGAGCATTCCACTTGAGGGAGATAGGAAGGAGGGAGACAGTTCACTGAAAATGGTTTCAACACATATTAACAATTTTTTTTTTTAATGTTGTTAAGGTAAGCCTAAAAAAAATTCCATGCTGGTTGGTGAGTAAACTGGGATTTTGACAGTTTGTTTTTTTTACTGTTTTTTGACATGCGTCGCCCTTTTATGTGCTCCTTGCTGCAAAGTCATAGGTTGGGGTGGTGTCAGGGCTGGGCTCAGCCCTTCCTTCTCTGAGCTGGCCTCTCAGCTGTCGGCTAATTGCCAGCTCCTATCTCTCTCCACAGTTACTTAGCTGTTGATGATATCCTGCTCGTCAGTCCTGCCTACTTAAGCCGTCCAGTCCAGAGGATCTCTGCCTTCATCTTGGTCAACATCACAGAATCTCCGGCTATCCTGTTCAAGACTTGCTTTTTCTGACAGGGACGTAACTACCACCTTAGCGACCCATGCGGGTGCTATGGGGCCCGCAGCCGAGTGGGGCCCAGTGAGGATAAGAGCACTGCCGGCACAGTCTCCCAGCCAGGGGAAGAGAGAGGAAAGAAAGAGGCGAGCTGTCCGTATCAGCACAGAGCTGAATTGCCCGATGTAAGAGCTTTCATTAGAACTTCCAGTGTTCCCGGGGCTCACGTCACATAGCTCCACCTTTTGGCCCGGTGCCTTTGATAGACAGAACGCCGATCCAATGCAGGACATGTGACGTCATCAAAGGCGTCGGGCCAAGAGGTGGGGCTATGTGACGATGAGCCCCGGGAAGAAAGGAAATTCAAATGAAAGCTATTACAGCGGGCAATCCCGCTCTCTGCTGATCCGGGTGGCTTGCCTCTTGCTCTGCATAGGTGGGGCTGTATGGAGAACAGGCAGACCAGGCTGTATGGGGCACAGGTCACGCTGTATGGGGCACAGGTCACGCTGCATTGACACTAGGGCAGCTGTGGGGGGGGGGGGCTGTTTGCAGGGGGGGCCCCATACATCATTTTGCTATGGGGCCCTGCTATTTCTAGTTACGCCCCTGTTTGCTGACATCCCTTCTGGCTCCAGATCCTGCTTGCTGTTCCACTACATTGATCCCTGACTTCTGGCTTGGCTGACTATCCGTTCCGGTTACTGAACTTTGGCTATATTTTGTTCTTTTTACTTTTATTATTAAACAAGTGTGATTTAACTGTACTTCTGTCTCGGCCTGATTTCATGGTTTCTGACAGGTGGTTGGGGAGAGAAAGACCTGGATACCTTTGTTGCCATTGTGCTATTGCTGGGTGTCCGATGTGTTCCTATACCTGTAAAGAGGGGTGGGCTTCCTCCAAGCACACCTGCCCTCAATATATCCATTATTATTTATGTGCTCCAACTCTGGAGGCTCGCAAAATTTATAGAGTTAGAACTGCAGATAATACTGGGGTGCCGTAATGTGGCCACTGCAGCTTACACATGTATTTGCAAATGTGTGCAAACTAAACCCCTTAGACCCAGTACAGAAGATGTTTTCCCAGTCTTTCGAAGAAGACAATAGGAGTTGATTTACTAAAACGGGAGAGTGCAAAATCTGGTGCAGCTCGGCATAGAAATCAATCAACTTCCAGGTTTTTTTTGTCAAAACGTAATTGAACAAGCTGAAGTTAGAAGCTGATTAGCTACTATGCTGCACCAGATTTTGCACGCTCCAGTTTAAGTAAGGGCCAGTTCACACCACATGCAGTCCAGTACGTTTTTTTTCCTGCATCAAAAACGCATGGAAAGTAGATTATATTTTTTCCAATGGCATAGTTCACACCAGTGCAGTCTGTCCCAGGGTGTTTCAGAAAAAAAAGTAGAACATGTTGCATTTTTACTGCACTTGACTGTAATGGAATTCAGCAAAACGCATAAAAAATGCACAGGAACACATAAAAAAATGCATAAAAATGCACAGGAACGCGACAAAAACACATTAAAAACGTGCATGCAGAAAGACACCAGGAACAGATCTGGAGTGTGTTCCAGCCCTTAGGAAAGCTGGAAAAAATGGGGAGGGTCCAGCAAGTACTAACCTAACTAGCACTAGACAGGAGGGGAGGATACTGGGAGATGCCAAATAAAATAAGTAAACAAGTTGAAGTGGCCCAAAACCTCCACTAGATATCAGAATACTACTGAACAATAATAGCCTGATGCAGTTCAATACAACATACAAAAAAAATTGATGTACCTTGGATGGTACATCAGTGCTGACAGGGTTATCAATGGCTTTGTTAATAAACAAGGCCACAACACTGGGAGCTGTCAATGTGTTTCTTTGGAGCTGTATGTCAAGTCTTAACTCGCCTAATGTAGATGTAAATCCTAATAGAGGACTTGCTATAGCACTGTGCATCATTTGCCTTTTTTTTTTTAAAAAAAAAACTGTTTTTATTTTTGATGCTGATTTCCTGATGCCATTTTACAGCCACTTTCTGTCTACATGCACTCCAGCAATGGCTGCATGACATTTCTCAGGGTGGATTTTCTGATGGTGACAACAGTGGACCATGTCTGTGTAATGCATACCTCCCAACATTTTGAGATGGGAATGAGGGACACCTACTAGCAAACATATGCAGGCATAGGACACGCCCCCCCTGCCACACCCCTTAAAGGAGAATTAACCATAAAAAAAAGGTTAATTAAATCCACAAGGGCTTTTTTTTTACCACTACTATTCCTTTATATTGGCATTTAAAATTTACAAATGCAGCAATTTAGAATTTAGATGAAAGGTTTAGCGCGGGGAAACACTTTTTGAAAGGAAAGAAGTGCATTTTATATACAACTACAGTGGCTTGCAAAAGTATTCGGCCCCCTTGAACTTTTCAACCTTTTGCCACATTTCAGGCTTCAAACATAAAGATATAAAATTTTTATTTTTTGTGAAGAATCACCAACAAGTGGGACACAATTGTGAAGTGGAACGAAATCTTTTGGATTTTTGAAACTTTTTTAACTCATAAAAAAATGAAAAGTGGGGCGTGCAAAATTATTCGGCCCCCTTGCGTTAATACTTTGTAGAGCCACCTTTTGCTGCGATTACAGCTGCAAGTCGCTTGGGGTATGTCTCTATCAGTTTTGCACATCGAGAGACTGAAATTCTTGCCCATTCTTCCTTGCAAAACAGCTCGAGCTCAGTGAGGTTGGATGGAGAGCGTTTGTGAACAGCAGTTTTCAGCACTTTCCACAGATTCTCGATTGGATTCAGGTCTGGACTTTGACTTGGCCATTCTAACACCTGCATACGTTTATTTGTGAACCATTCCTTTGTAGATTTTGCTATATGTTTGGGATCATTGTCTTGTTGGAAGATAAATCTCCGTCCCAGTTTCAGGTCTTTTGCAGACTCCAACAGGTTTTCATCCAGAATGGTCCTGTATTTGGCTGCATCCATCTTCCCCTCAATTTTAACCATCTTCCCTGTCCCTGCTGAAGAAAAGCAGGCCCAAACCATGATGCTGCCACCACCATGTTTGACAGTGGGGATGGTGTGTTGAGTGTGATGAGCTGTGTTGCTTTTACGCCAAACATATCGTTTTGCATTGTGGCCAAAAAGTTCGATTTTGGTTTCATTGGACCAGAGCGCCTTCTTCCACATGTTTGGTGCGTCTCCCAGGTGGCTTGTGGCAAACTTTAGACGAGACTTTTTATGGATATCTTTGAGAAATGGCTTTCTTCTTGCCACTCTTCCATAAAGGGCAGATTTGTGCAGTGTACGACTGATTGTTGTCCTATGGACAGACTCTCCCACCTCAGCTGTAGTTCTCTGCAGTTCATCCAGAGTGATCATGGGCCTCTTGGCTGCATCTCTGATCAGTCTTCTCCTTGTCTGAGCTGAAAGTTTAGAGGGACAGCCAGGTCTTGGTAGATTTGCAGTGGTCTGATACTCCTTCCATTTCAAAATGATCGCTTGCACAGTGCTCCTTGGGATGTTTAAAGCTTGGGAAATCTTTTTGTATCCAAATCCGGCTTTAAACTTCTCCACAACAGTATTACGGACCTGCCTGGTGTGTTCCTTGGTCTTCATGATGCTCTCTGTACTTTCAACAGAACCCTGAGACTATCACAGAGCAGGTGCATTTATACAGAGACTTGATTACACACAGGTGGATTCTATTTATCACCATCAGTCATTTAGGACAACATTGGATCATTCAGAGATCCTCGCTGAACTTCTGGAGTGAGTTTGCTGCACTGAAAGTAAAGGGGCCGAATAATTTTGCACGCACCACTTTTCAGTTTTTTAATTGCTAAAAAAGTTTAAAATATCCAATAGATTTCGTTCCACTTCACAATTGTGTCCCACTTGTTGGTGATTCTTCACAAAAAATTAAAATTTTATATCTTTATGTTTGAAGCCTGAAATGTGGCAAAAGGTTGAAAAGTTCAAGGGGGCCGAATACTTTCGCAAGCCACTGTATATAGATCAGACCAAAATGAGGAACAAATGAGGGCGGGAAGTGGGACAGAGGGACATTGCTTCAAATCAGGGACAGTCCCTCCAAATCAGGGACAGTTGGGAGCTATGGTAATGTGTCTTGAAACGGCCACTTGTTGTAGTCTCCCTAGGAAGCCCGTGTGACACCAGAGCACAGTAGGGAGATTGGGACAGACTACTGTCACTCTATAACAGGAAATGCATGAACAAGGACCAACGAAGATGGAAGCACAGTTGCCATCTTGTTGACTAGCCCTGGCCCTGGATCCAGGGACTCCACACTCCCACATTTCAGATTGACCTCACAAGGGCCAGACAAGGACAGCAAAGGGCTGGCTGTGGCCCCGGGGGGCCCATAAAATGTCCAGGTCTGGCTTAGTTCATAGTCATGTCATGAGGTTGCCTGTGTATGTATGTCTGTTTGATAAACCTACATAATCACAACTCAGGAGAACACGCTCTCTTTGATTTTGATTTTTTTTTTTTACATCTGTTTTTCATTCCTTATTTCTTTTTTAGAAGCAGGGAAAAAAAACAGCACCAACCTGTTCTTTTTTTTTGGCAGATGCCCAAATCATCACTAGAATTTCATAATTCCCTTGCTTTTTTTTTATTATTGCGTTAGTACTGTAACATTTTTCAGCTTTAACCAAGCTGTTAAGATGAGTGAATCACACGGGTGAATTTCTATTCCACCATGACTAAGCCCCATGGGTGGGGCGAAACATGTTGAGTGGTGTGACCTGGATGGAGTTAGGCTGAGGCTGCTATTACCTATTACATGCTGGACGTGTATGGCATGCGATGGCTGAGATTTGTCTTTACTTGTTACACCTTTTATTAGTTTGAAATCCTATTAACAGTTCTATAGTAAGCAGTAAAAAAAAAAGTAAACTTGGCGCTGATTCCATAATTTTTTGCACACACCATCGTACCTGTTCTGTTTCAAATGCTGCTTTATGCATTGATATATCTTTTTAGACCCAGTTTGTACAAACAGTAAGATCACTTGATGTCTTGGCACCATCCACAGGCAGCTTAACTCCTTAATAAGTCACAGAAGTTGAATCTAACACAACTTTACTTCTGCTAATTGCAGTACAAAGGATGTTTTCTACTCTTTTGAAGTGTGAGACAAAGACATTCCTGAGCTCTGTCCCTGTGAAGAACTAAGACTGCTAGGACAACTTAAAATTAAACCAACTAACACAAAACAGGAGGGGAGGACAGAGGAAGATACCAAAATCACATTAGTAAACACATTGTTGTGGCCAAAAACCACCACTAGGTGTCAGCATACTACAAAAAAAAATTATAAACTTATGCAGTTCAACACAGGACATAATATACATGAAAGTGGAGCAGAACAGCACGATCTCCTACAAACCCCTACTATTGATGGCAAGGAACATACAGACTTCGCATCCATTCATTTTATTTTTTGCAATCTTATTGGCTCGGTTGTCCAAGGGGAGAAGATTAGGGATACAGAATAGCCAAAAACAGCAGAAAAAAAATTCACTCTGCTCTGCAGTATCTTTTTAACCTCAACAGGTCAGGTGGGAACTTTTTATGCCCCTCCCTCAAGCCAATGTAGATTCTGTAGGCCCAAATGGATGGCTACCGTATCTTGGGCCTCAGAACAGGTTAGAACTCCTAATACCTCTTTTATGGGCCAGTATTGGAACTTTAAAAGCACAAACTGGACCCCTCATAGTAGAGCTGCACGATTCTGGCCAAAATGAGAATCACGTTTTTTTTTTTGCTTAAAATAAAAAGATCACGATTCTCGCGGCGTAAAATCTTTCACATGATACAAAAAAATTGGGCTAACTTTACTGGTTAGTTTTTTTTTTTTTTTCTTTAATTCATTAAAGTATTTTTTTCCAAAAAAATTGCATTTGAAAGACCGCTGCGCAAATACAGTGTGACATAAAATATTGCAACAACCACCATTTTATTCTCTAGGGTCTCTACAAAAAAATATATATAATGTTTGGGGGTTCTAAGTAATTTTCTTGACACCAACAAATGTCAGAAAAAGGTTTAGTGTTTAAGTGGGTGAACTTTCCTCATTTACACACCAAAGTCTATTCCTTTGACAAATTGTTACAATGTTTATACTTAAGTTCCACTGCTAAAGAAAGTTGTGATTCTTGACAGACTTCCCGTTTTCTTTCTTCATTTCTTTTGATGGCTGTGGCTTCAGAAGAGCAGAGAGAATTATTTGCATATTAAGAATCATAAAACACTTTAGTCAAGATCGCAACGGGGAAAAAAATTGCGATAACGATTCTTGACAATTAATTGTGCAGCTCTACCTCATAGCTATATCACCCCCAGACAGCAGGCCTGGAAGGCAAGGGCCTGGGGACTCCCCATCCTCAGCAGGCCTGCCTTCTTCTGCATCCTCCCCTGGCAAACAGGGAGGAAAAAGGACCTTTCTAGAAGGTGATTGGCCAGGATGTAATACATATTTCTAACCCAATACATTGTATCTGCTTGCTCTTTGTACTGGACAACATTCAACAGTAGCAGGCAGAAGCAAACAATGACTTTGGGCTTAGGGGAAACCCAACGAACCCAGATAACGTCGAAAAAACGAAGCTCAAGCTGACTACAGCCTAGCTGCAAACACCAAATTTGGACTGGGAACACTCCAGCTTAGGCAGGACCCCCTACACTATGTTATATATATATATGTATATCCTGAGGACCAAACACATTGTTGTTAACCTAGCTTGTAAACGCTAGTCTAAAGAAGACCAGCCTTAGGACACTTTCCGGACTATCAGATGCCTGGTCTCCCTCTGCACTTTATGGTTTGTTCTGTCTGGTCCCGCTCTGCACTCTATGGTTTGTTCTGTCTGGTCCCGCTCTGCACTCTATGGTTTGTTCTGCCAGCCCATAGGCTACTATAGTATACAGTAGTGATTTAGGGGTAAGGGAAGGAACTATAGAGTGCTGCAGGAGGGGCAGGGAGGTAAATGAGATCAGGCATCGGAAACACCTAGAAGACTAATAAACCTACCGTTAGGTGGGGCGTTCAGCATGTCCTATCTTTCCCCTGTTCCAGTGGATGCTCGTGTCCCATAATGAGGTATCCTCCTCATTAGGATAGATATATATATAATAGGTCGGTCCCGTAGTGACATAAGGGTTGGAGGAAGCAACCATGGTGGGGGACACAAGCATCTGTCTGTCGAATGCTGAAAAATCTGATGGAGGCTTCAGTGCAGGAATTGAGCAGATATAGAAGAAGCAGCCACTGGAGAGGTAAGTATAATTTATCTTCTAGTATAGGAAGCTTTTTTCTTGATTTTTTTCATTACTTGGTAGGGTTACTTTGAATTAGATGGCAAATCTCTGCACAGAAGTTCAGGGACCAGTACAGCTAGAACAGCCCTCTTCAGCAGCCAATATGTTTAAAAATCTTTTTTTTTTTTTTTAAATCTGCCTCCAAACATTTTTGTAATTGCTTTTGTTGTGGCAATCACTTCACCATCAATACCATAATCAGCCTTCATCCTCTTTGGGACAGTGGGTGGGGTCTACTTACAGAGGAAGATGTACTAATAATATGAAGGTATCTATCTCCAGGCCAACAATGCCTCTAGAGTGGTGAATGCCTATCTCCAGGCCAACAACGCCTCCAGGGTACTGAATGCCGATCTCCAGGCCAACTACCCCTCTGGGGTGGTGAACACCTATCTTCGGGCCAACTACTCCTGTAGGGGGGTGAATACCTATCTGCATGGCAACAACACCTCTAGGGGGGTGAGTGCCGATCTCCAGACCAAAAATACCTCTAGGGTGGTGAATGCCTAAATGCAGGCCAACAACACCTTTAAGGTGCTAAATGCTGATCTCCAGGACAACTACCCCTCTAGGGTGGTGAATACCTATCTTAGGGGCCAACTACTCCTGTAGGGGTGTGAATACCTATCTTCAGGCCAACAACATGTTTAGGGGGGTGAATTCCTATCTTCAGGCCAACAATGCCTCCAGGAGGGGTGAATGCCTATCTTCAGACCGACAATACCTCTAGGGCGGAGAATGCCTATCCACAGGCCAACAACACCTCTAGGGTGCTAAATGACGATCTCCAGGCCAACTACCCCTCTAGGGTGGTGAATACCTATCTTTGGCCCAACTACTCCTCTTGGGGGGTGAATACCTATCTCCAGGCCAACAACATCTCTAGGGTGGAGAATGCCTCTCTCCAGGCCAACAGTGCCTCTAGAGTGGAGAATGCTAGGGAGATGACGTCCACACCCACGGTGCTGACAGCGCTACTGCAAATTCTTATTGTTAACAGCCCACCATAAGATATAAAGAATTCACACCTGCACTGGCAGAATCAATGGGTACAGTATATATTCCAAACTCAATGGGGAACTTTAAGAAGTTATAATCAATTGTAATAAGCAGGATGTTTACTTTTTAACCATAGGTAAAGTTCCATTTTAAGCAAGTTGACTTTTTCAAGACTTCGAAGTTTAGGTAAATGGATGGCATATTATTTTTTTGTCTTCCCAGGGAAATCTTTTTCAATTTATTTTTATCTACGAACATAATCACATAAAAAATGCTTATCAAACGATTGCTGGAGCTAATGCTCTTTAGATTAATGTTTTCAATCTTCAGACCAATCATGCTCCCATGTTTGAAACCAAAAAAGAAAAAAAAAACTTGATCTGACGGTTATCTAATCATCACCACATTTGACTTCTTCTCCTCTGAGGGGAAGTCAAGGTTTAGACATGGATTAGACTCTGATTAGAAGGCTAGTTATCAACTGCAACATGTTTCCTATTTGTCATCAGCCTGTAACCCAAAACCCAAGTCACCGACCAAATGTTATCACCCACTGACCTTCCTTCTACAATAAGAATCTAATAACTAATCCCCTTTAGCCTCTTCCCAACCACACAAGCACACGCACATACACAAATTTTGGTTAAGTAGATGTAAACCCAAATCACTAAAATATCATATGAGCTTTAAAATGTTAACGTGATTATAAAGGCTGCTTTTTTTTTTTTTTATTATTAAAAACATGTTATACTTACCTGCTCTGCACAATGGTATTGCACAGAGCAGCCCCGATCCTCCACCATTAATAGTATAAAAAAAAAATGAAAAAATAAAAATTTTATTATATATCCCATAGTTGGTAGGCACTATACCTTTCACGCAAACCAATCAATATACACTTATCTAGATTTTTTTTTACTATTATATTTTTTAGCAAAAGCCTGGTCACTGTGTGTCTTCTGTGGCCGCACAGGGCTCCTTTCCTTTGGGTCGGCTGGTTCCCCTTGGCAGGGGTTACCTCCGGGAGGTCTGGCGCGGTAGGATCACCTTCCTCAGGGGCGGGCATTGGCAAGAGATGTATACCTTTATATTCTATGACATTTATATGTGTTGTATATTTTGTACTTACTTCATTCCCTTTTGTATTTCTGTACAGTTTTACGCATTTTCTTGATTCGTATATCCCCCTGATGAAGCTAATAGGCGAAACACGCCAGGCTAATATACGAAAATGAAACATTTATGAGAGCTGAATATTCGCCAAATGACCACCTTCACTATGAAATGTTGATTATCTGTGAAAAAAGTGGCCCCATTTTGTTTTAACTTTATTCTCATAAATTTTTTTAAATAAATGGTTTCCGTCATTATCTGTAAGCACCGCAACAATCCCCCTTCTCCCTCTTCACTCTATTAATTAACTATTTGGGATTAGGTGCCAATTACTTGGGCTTTCTACCTTTAGCCGGACATACTTTACATAAATGTAGCAGAATACATTTTGCCCAAAAATTATGAAGAAATTAGATGTATTTTTTTTAATTTTATTGGACACTTTATAGCAGAAAGTAATATATATATATATATATTTTTTTTTTTTTTCCCCCTCAAAAGTCCTTTTTTCCCCCCTGTTTATAGTGCCAAAAAACAAAAAAACAAAACAAATCCAGTGGTGATCAAAAACCACCAAAAGAAAGCTCTATTTGTGTAAAAAAAAATATTTTAATTTTGTTTGGGTACATTATAGCATGACCGCGCAATTACCAGTTAAAGTAGTACAGTGCCAAATAGCAAAAAAATGCCTGGTCATGAAGGGGGGGAAATCTTCCGGAGCTGAAGTGGTTTAAAAAAAAAAAAAAAGCGCAAAGGTTTATAACACATAGGGGGTTATATACAAAAGGCAAATCCACTTTGCACTGAAAGTGAACTTGGAAGTGCAGTCGCTCTAAATCTAAGGGGTAGATCTGAAATGAGGGGAAGCTCTGCTGATTTTATCATCCAATCATGTGCAAGCTAAAATGCTGTTTTTTATTTTCCTTGCATGTCCCCCTCGGATCTACAGCGACTGCACTTCCAAGTGTACTTTCAGTGCAAAGTGGATTTTCCTTTAGTAAATAACCCCCATAGTACTTTAGCAAACTTTACTGTAAATGTCAGTCAGTTGGGGGTTTGTATCAACTTTAAAAATTCAGCACTGAATGAGATTTTTAGTAAGGAGCTAAAATGTTTCATGAAATAAAAACACCGGGAATATATTGAAGCAAAGCCTAAAATAGTTTGCAATGTATAGATGTGCAGATGTCCTCCCCATTAATGATTGCTGATGCTTCATCTCCGAAATTGTAGAACTAATGAGCGCACTGTTTACTGATCCGGACCACCCGTCAGGGGTAATGGAAGCTGGATGTCCATTTGGTGAGGATCATTAATAGCCGTCACTGATCTGTAAACAATTTTCTTTTCAAAGACAGGAAACTGAGTTTTGTTTCACATGATTAAAGTACTAGTATATATATATATATATATATATATATATATATATATATATACACACACACACACACACACACACACACAGTGGGTATAGAAAAGAATCACCCACCTTTAAAATAATCACATTTTGTTGCTTTGCAGCCTGACGTGAAGACAGACACAGTTTTTGTTTTATCCTGCTGTATTTACTCAGTGCAACTTATAACAACCAAGTGAAAGATATAACACCAACATGTCAGATTTTTTTTTAATTATTATTATCATTTTGTTGGCCCACCTTTTGCTTTAATTGCAGCCTTTAGTGGGATTTGTCTCTACTAACTTTGCACATCTAGATTTTGCAATAATTGACCGCTCATCTTTGCACAACTGCTCAAGTTCAGTTAAATTTCATGCTGGATAAAACAAAAACTGTGTCCGTCTTCGATTTCAGGCTACCCACTGTAAATACATATATACAGTATATACCATATATAAACACATACACACATAGTGCTTTGCAAAAGTTTTAGGCAGGTGTGAAAAAATGCTGTAAATGAAGAATGCTTTCAGAAATAAAAGTGTTAACCACTTAAGGACCAGAAGATTTTCCCCCTTTAATAACCAGGCCACTTTTTGCGATTTGGCACTGCATCGCTTTAACTGACAATTGCGCGGTCGTTTTTCCCCAGAAATTTAGCTTTCTTTTGGTGGTATTTGATCACTTCTGCGGTTTTTATTTTTTGTGCTATAAACAAAAAAAGACCAATAATTTTGAAAAAAAAAAAAAAACCAATATTTTTTACTTTTTGCTATAATAAATATCCAAAAAAAAATGTCTTCATCAGTTTAGGCCAATATGTATTCTGCTACATATTTTTGGTAAAAAAAAAAAATCGCAATAAGCGTATATTGATTGGTTTGTGCGAAAGTTATAGCGTCTAAAAAATAGGGAATAGATTTATGGCATTTTTATTATTATTTTTTTTTACTAGTAATGGCGGCGATCTGCGATTTTTAGCGGGACTGTGACATTGCGGCGGACAGATCGGACACTTTTTGAGACCATTGACATTTAAACAGCAATCAGTGCTATAAAAATGCAGAACAAGCCGCTCGTGCACGCTGATCGGTGGTATGGTGTGTTGCCCGGACACACCGCATCTCCCACCATGGTAAAGAGCCGATGACGTAAGCTATTTACCACATGGTCAGCTGATCACAGTGCAAATAGGAAGTGCCGTTATCCACATTCCTCTAATCGCGCTGACAGAATGTGAGTAGAGGAGAGCCGATAAGCGCTCCCCTGACAGGGGGGGGGGGCCTGCACTGATAATCAATGCATTGATTATCAGTGCAGCCCCATTAGCAATGCTTGCCAGTGCCCACCTGTGCTCAGCAGTGATGCCAATCAGTACTGCCTTTCAATACCTATCATTGCCATCTATCAGTGCCGCCTATTAGTGCCCATCAGTGTCAGTGCCATCATTGTCTACATTGGGAGGTATTGTGCCCCATCTTTGTTTTCATTGGGAGGTATTATGCCCCATCATTGGTTACATTGGGAGGTATTGTGCCTCATCATTGGTTACATTGGGAGGTATTGTGCCTCATCATTGGTTACATTGGGAGGTATTGTGCCCCATCATTGGTTACATTGGGAGGTATTGTGCCCCATCATTGGATACATTGGGAGGTATTGTGCCCCATCATTGGTTACATTGGGAGGTATTGTGCGCCATCATTGGTTACATTGGGAGGTATTGTGCCCCATCATTGGATACATTGGGAGGTATTGTGCCCCATCATTGGATACATTGGGAGGTATTGTGCCCCATGATTGGTTACATTGGGAGGTATTGTGCCCCATCATTGGTTACATTGGGAGGTATTGTGCCTCATCATTGGTTACATTGGGAGGTATTGTGCCTCATCATTGGTTACATTGGGAGGTATTGTGCCCCATCATTGGTTACATTGGGAGGTATTGTGCCCCATCATTGGGAGGTATTGTGCCCCATCATTGGTTACATTGCGAGGTATTGTGCCCCATCATTGGTTACATTGGGAGGTATTGTGCCCCATCATTGGTTACATTGGGAGGTATTGTGCCCCATCATTGGTTACATTGGGAGGTATTGTGCCCCATCATTGGATACATTGGGAGGTATTGTGCCCCATGATTGGTTACATTGCGAGGTATTGTGCCCCATCATTGGTTACATTGGGAGGTATTGTGCCCCATCATTGGATACATTGGGAGGTATTGTGCCCCATGATTGGTTACATTGGGAGGTATTGTGCCCCATCATTGGTTACATTGGGAGGTATTGTGCCTCTTCATTGGTTACATTGGGAGGTATTGTGCCTCATCATTGGTTACATTGGGAGGTATTGTGCCCCATCATTGGTTACATTGGGAGGTATTGTGCCCCATCATTGGGAGGTATTGTGCCCCATCATTGGTTACATTGCGAGGTATTGTGCCCCATCATTGGTTACATTGCGAGGTATTGTGCCCCATCATTGGTTACATTGCGAGGTATTGTGCCCCATCATTGGTTACATTGCGAGGTATTGTGCCCCATCATTGGTTACATTGGGAGGTATTGTGCCTCATCATTGGTTACATTGGGAGGTATTGTGCCTCATCATTGGTTACATTGGGAGGTATTGTGCCCCATCATTGGTTCCATTGGGAGGTATTGTGCCCCATCATTGATTACATTTGTGCCCATCAGTGCCCATAAAGGCTGCCCATCAGTGCAGCCTCATCAGCGCACATCAGTGAAGGAGAAAAATGACTTATATACAAAATTTTGTAACAGAAACCAAGAAAAACTTCAGACCTTTTCGGCCTTCTTTAGTTTAGCAAAAAATAAAACCACTCAGTGGTGATTAAATATCACCCAAAATAAAGCTCTATTTGTCTCAAAAAATGCTCAAAGTTTTGTTTGTTTCCAGTATTGCATGACCAGCAGTGCAGGAAGGGGGTGAAAATGCCCATTATTAAAGTGGTTAAAGGTGGCCATTCACGGTAGACTTTTTTTTTTTCCCATTCAGCCGCTACAAATCACTTTTAGCCACCACAGGTGGCTGTCAGAATACCTGAACAGAAGTTGAATCGGATTGGATGCAGCCACTGTTCTGCCAACAATTTTTCAACCAGCATCTTCAGATTTTCAATTGAAGAATGCCAGGCGGAATGGTGCCAACAGGGTCACCAATGGATCAAATGCAATGGGTTTCCTCAGTAATCAGCCAAAATGTGCACAATTTATGTCCAGCTTAAAGTGGTATTAAACCCAAAAAGCAACCATAGTGGTGAAGTGGTTGGCACTTCCACCTAGCAGCACTAGGGGGTCATCAGTTCAAATCCCAAGCTTGACACTACCTGCCTGCAGTTTGGATGACCTGCGCGGGTTTCCTCCGGGTACTCCGGTTATCTCCCACACTCCACAGACATGCTGGGAGGTTAATTGGCTCTTGTATGTGTATGAATGTGAATTAGGAACCTTAGATTGTAAGCTCCTTGAGGGCAGGGACTGATGTGAATGTACAATATAGATGTAAATTGATGGAGCTATATAAGTGCCTGTAATAAATCTGTCACTTTTCAACAGAACAATCTCCCCTGCAAACGTAACAGTTAATGGGTCGAGAGAAACCATTTATCACTGACAAGGGTGCTTACAATGATCAGCTTTTATTTATTCATTCCCAAAAGGAAAATGATGCTGTAGCTGCTTGTGTAACTGCAGTGGTAGCTGGTGTTTGGATTCAATTGGTTAATGTTTCTAAATCAGCTAGTACATCCAACATTACCACCCCCCCCCCCACCCCCCACCCAGACTGATTGCTGTCACTGAACAGCGTTTCTCATTATAAAAAGGTCGATCACTAGTCTATGGCAGGAGTTTCCAAACTCTCTAAGCAAAGGGCCCGTTTACTGTCCTTCAGATTGTGGAGTAGAAAAGGTCCCGGTGTCAGAGGGGAATAAACAATGCCCCATCTTTGGTGTTATTGGGAGAAATTATGCCCCATCATTAGTTACATGCCCCATTGTTGGTTACATTGGGAGGTATTGTGCCCCATCATTGGATACATTGGGAGGTATTGTGCCCCATGATTGGTTACATTGGGAGGTATTGTGCCCCATCATTGGTAACATTGGGAGGTATTGTGCCCCATCATTGGTTACATTGGGAGGTATTGTGCCCCATCATTGGTTACATTGGGAGGTATTGCGCCCCATCTTTGTTGTCATTGGGAGGTATTGTGCCCCATCATTGGTTACATTGCGAGGTATTGTGGCCCATCATTGGTCACATTGGGAGGTATTGTGGCCCATCATTGGTCACATTGGGAGGTATTGTGCCCCATCATTGGTTACATTGGGAGGTATTGTGCCCCATCATTGGTTACATTGGGAGGTATTGTGCCCCATCATTGGTCACATTGGGAGGTATTGTGGCCCATCATTGGTCACATTGGGAGGTATTGTGCCCCATCTTTATTGTCATTGGGAGGTATTGTGCCCCATCGTTGGTCACATTGGGAGGTATTGTGCCCCATCATTGGTCACATTGTGAGGTATTGTGCCCCATCTTTGTTGTCATTGGGAGGAATTGTGCCCCATCTTTGTTGTCATTGGGAGGTATTGTGCCCCATCGTTGGATACATTTGGAGGTATTGTGCCCCATTGTTGGTTACATTGGGAGGTATTGTGCCCCATTGTTGGCTACATTGGGAGGTATTGTGCCCCATCGTTGGATACATTGGGAGGTATTGTGCCCCATCGTTGGATACATTGGGAGGTATTGTGCCCCATTGTTGGTTACATTGGGAGGTATTGTGCCCCATCGTTGGTTACATTGGGAGCATTTGTGCCCCATTATTAGTGCCAGTGAGAATTATGTCCCATTTTTGGTATCAAAATAGTTTCCCAAGGGCCGGAAAAGCAAGCAAAGGGCTGGACCTGGCCCCAGGGGCCACAGTTTGGAGAGCCCTGGTCTTTGGACTATCCTGAGATGACATTGCAGGAGATTCAAGGCACAGAGGAGCCCAGGAACAGGTTAACTCGCTCAGGAAATTGCTTCTTTCAGAAGAACACATTGAGCCAGTCCCTGGATAAAGAAAACATCCTGGACACGCCACACGTGAAGGAAGCGCGTGTCCCTTCAAACGCCCCTTATTGTTTTTAGGTAGTGCAGCACAAATGATTGAGGAGGACCCGTCTTTAAAACACCACGTAGGCACTTTGTGTCTTCTATACAATCAAATCCGATCGCTCATATCAGCAGAAACGGACTTCCCTTTATTCGTAGGCATTCCACCCGCTAACACTAAAGGTGTAGTTCCTAAATGACATTTGCTGAGTTTTACTGAGTTCTCAGTAACTTTGAAGTCTGAATGAGTCAACCCGACATGTCACAAAATGTACAACAGGACAAACTTATCATTAAAAAGCCGTCCTCGTGCTGCAGACAGCGACTCTGCCTAGGCTAAAATGAGGTCATCAAAAAAAAAAAGAGGGAAAATCTCTGGATTGAATATTGCAGCAAAAGCTGCTTTTGTCATTTACAGTAGAACTACAGGCAAAACATTTTTTTTTAAATTTTGGATAGAGTAAAGGAGGGTATAACCCCAGTCAGTTTATTTTTTGCCATCTGTGTCCCATTGGGGAGAGTTCCCTTCACTTCTTTCCCCATAGCCAAACAGGAAGTGAGGAAATCCCTGCAAATTAAGAAAATCCCTCTTTGATTGACTCTATGGCCTTGGAGGACCAGAGCAAAGTTAAAAAAAAAAACAAAAAAAAAAAAGAAGAAAAAAAAAAACAACAAATAATAATAATTTATTGCTTTTAAAGGTAAAGAGATTTGGGGTCTTTTTTGACCCCAGATCTCTCCATAAAGAGGGCATGTCATGCTTATTTATATTTAAAAGGGAATAAAAAAGTGGCAGCAGATAATTTTGTATTTTTTTTTTTTAAACGGACAGTGCGAAAATAAAAAAGTAAAAGATAATTAAAATAAAATATATTTTTTAAAGTGCCCCATCCCTCTGTGCTCGCGCGTAGAAGCGGACGCATATATGAACGACATTCAAACCACATGTGAGGTATCGCCGCAAACGTTTGAGCGAGAGCAATAATTCTAGCACTAGACCTCCTCTGTGACTCTAAAGTTAAAAGGTGTATAAAGCGTCGCCTATGGAGATTTTTAAGCACCGTAGTGTGTCACCACTTCACTTTTTTTTTTTTTTATTCATTAAAGTGTATTTTTTTCCAAAAAAATTGCGTTTGCAAAATCGCTGCGCAAATACCGTGTGACATAGAAAAAATTGCAACAATCGCCATTTTATTCCCTAGGGTCTCTGCTAAAAAAGTGTGTGTGTGTATATATATATATATATATATATATATATATATATATATATATATATATATATATATATATATAAAATAAATATAAATAAAATGTTTGGGGGTTATAAGTAATTTTCTAGCAAAAAATACTGATTTAAAGGGGTTGTAAAGGTAAAAGTTTTTTCACCTTAATGCATTCTATGCATTAAGGTGAAAAAACATCCGACAATACCTCCCCCCCCCCCCAGCCCCCCCGTTTTACTTACCTGACCCCTTTGAAAGTCCCGCGCTCGCCCCCGACATCCTCTTCGCCGCTCAGCCTGGTCGTTGATTGGATAAAGTGGATGAATTGAAAGCAGCGCAGCCATTGGCTCGCGCTGCTGTCAATCACATCCAATGACGCGGCGCGCCGGGGGGGCGGGGCTGAGTGATACAGTGAGCGACTATGGCCGCCGGCTGTATCACGGGAGCGTGCCCGCAAGCACTTAACACCATGCGAGGGAGCTCGCATGAAGGTGTTGAGTCCTTGCGGGGGGGAGCCGAGAGAGCCGCTGAGGGACCCCAGAAGACCAGGTTCGGGGCCACTCTGTGCAAAATGAGCTGCACAATGGAGGCGAGTATAAAAGGTTATTTAAAAAAAAAAAAAAACAACTTTAGTGATCCTTTAAAATTTGTAAACAAAAAGTGCCAGAAAAAGCCTGGTCTTCAAGTCGTGAATCTTTTAATGCGTTGTTCATTTTTAGCTTGTTGTTCTACATTAAATGTACTTTTTTTTTAATGCAAGCAGTGGAAGTACCTGAATTTGACTTGGTCTCGGCCTCTTGCAATCCCTGAACAGCAGAGCTCTGATTGGGAGAGGGAGAAGCAGCACAAGAAATCAGCTTTTTGTGCTGCAGCTCACGTGCCAACATGGGACTTGCTGATAGGAAAAGAGAGCAGAGAGATGAGCTCATCAGTCTGCTGTTTCTCCTTTCACTGTCCAGTCACAGTCTAGTGGACGAGACCTGAAGGGTGCTGCTTATCTGCTGCAGAGAAAAACCAGGCCTCCTGCCCTTCCAGACAGGGCTGTGCTGTGTGGCAGAGCTGTGTAAATCTCAGGACTGAATTAACTTTACAGAAGAGAATATTGGTGCAGAGATATAGAGTCCAGAAGGAATCCTGTAAAATGGGGTAGAAACTTTATTACAATACAACATTAAAATGGGAACATTTCAGAAATTAGAAAAAAAAAACAAAACAAACAACAATAGTGCAAAGTCTGCCGTCTCTCCATCAACACTCTCCTAGTACAATTTGGACGGGGTCAGCGTGCAGATCAGCACTCCCCTCTCTCACAGGGTAACCCGATAGGAGTCAGGGACCCCCAGCCTGCCCCTGTACACCCCCCCCATACTGGACACAATCCTGCTGTGACTCAGTAATCCACGTCTCTATAGTGCTGCGCACATCAGTCCAGGGTCTCATGGATAACCGGATTGAATTGTATGTGATATTCAGCCTCCCAGGGAACTCGCAGCCACTCTGCTATCTCCTTAGGAAGATCCGGGTTCTCCGTCCACAAAAACCAAGAACTTTCCTTCTGCTCGGTCTGCAAATAGAAAACAAAGAACATCATTGGATGGCGACAAAGAAAGAGCGATCGCAAAGAACTCCTCTAAAAAGAAAAAATTTTTTTTTTTTTGATAATTAACCATTTTTATTAGGTTTTAGTATTTTCAATACAAAAAAGGTATAAAACACAGTTGAGGGAGGAAAGAAAGAGAAGTGGTACCCTGTTTCCCCGAAAATAAGACCTAGCGTGATTGTCAGTGATGGCTGCAATATAAGCCCTACCCCCCAAATAAGCCCTAGTTAAAGTCCTTGTAGGTCCTATTTTCAGGGTAGGGCTTATATTGCAGCCATCACCGACAATCACGCTAGGTCTTATTTTCGGGGAAACAGGGTAATAACAAACAACTCTGGAGGGGACATAGGCGGCCTTCATATATCAGGATTGACACAAAGTCTAATGGCATAGATAGCTAGGTTACAGTTCTATAGAACAGGAGGACACAATGCTGGAGAAATGACAGCGAGAGCTTCTCTGTCAGACATTCCATTAGCATATTCTGTCATTTATAACTGTGTGGCCTGTAGAGCTGCACGATTAATCGTTAAAAAAAAAAACAAACAAAAAAAAAACCAAACAGAATCTTGCGAGCTCCCATGTAAAAAATCCAAATGATAATTAGAGATAATTAACTGCTTCAGCCCCAGAAGATTTTACCCCCTTCCTGACCAGGGCACTTTTTGCAATTCGGCACTGCGTCGCTTTAACTGGCAATTGCGCACGTCGTGCGACGTTGCACCAAAACAAAATGGATGTCCTTTTTTCCCCTACAAATAGAGCTTTCTTTTGGTGGTATTTGATCACCTCTGCTGGTTTTATTTTTTGCGCTATAAACAAAAAAACAGTGTCAATTTAAAAAAAAAAAAAAAAAAAAAAAACACATTTTTTACTTTTTGCTATAATAAATACCCCCCAAAGATATATAAAAAAACTATTTTTTTCCTCAGTTTAGGCCGATATGTATTCTTCTACATATTTTTGGTAAAAAAAAAAAAATTCGCAATAAGTGTATATTGATTGGTTTGCGCAAAAGTTATAGCGTCTACAAAATGCATAGTTTTGTGGCATTTTTGTTATTCATTTTTTTTATATTAGGAATGGTGGCGATCTGCGATTTTCATCATAACTGTGACATTATGGCGGACACGTCGGACAATTTTGACACATTTTTGGGACCATTGGCATTTTCACAGCGATCAGTGCTATAAAAATGCATTGATTACTGTAAGAATGTCACAGGCAGTGAAGGGGTTAACCACTAGGGGGCAATCAAGGGGTTAATGTGTTCCCTATTGTATGTTCTAACTGAAGGGGGGGGGACTGTGTAGGGAAAGAGATAGATCGCTGTTCATACTCTGTATGAACAAACGGTCTGTCACTTCTCCACTCAGAGAACCGGAAACTGTGTTTACACCCGGTCAACTAGTGTAGCCGACATGGACTCCATAACCTCCATGTCCTTGATTCTGGCATAAAGATCAGATAAGTGTCGGGGGGGGGGGGTTGTTTCGTTGTTTCCATTGAAGGGCTACTAGACATCTAGCCGTTGTTATTATTATATGTAGTAAAAATAAAGAAAGAAGAAAGGAAGGCGCGTGGTCTGATGCATGAATCATAGTAAAGAGTTTATTCCAATAAACAAATGAGTTAAAACAGGGGTGGCTACGTATTCAAAATTAAAATAGTAATAGTACTAGCTAATGACAATGTTGTCGCTAGATGGATTGACATAAAATAATACCCATACAGGGGTTAAAACTAGAATAATACTTGGCTAACGCGTTTCGAGGGTTTTCCTCTTCATCAGAGCTTTGGTCTGTGTGTTATAATAGAGAGACAACTGGATGGCTGGTATAACTCTAGTTAAGTGGTGCAACCATAGGAGTGAAATATCCTTCACTTTTGGGATTTACCCTTCTACATCGCAGTGTTCTATATTAAACAGACCCCAAATAGACATATGTAGAGAATTGCAGACGATAATACAAATATTAGAATCGTAATATATAAAAAAAAAATCTGGATTATGGATATATATGTAGATATCTTTGGAGAACAGTAATAAATCTACACTGGGTTGTTTTAGACAAAGTCCACTTACTGTGTGATGTTATACCCATAGGTCTTCCTGACCAATAAAAACAAACTACAGACCATTGCCTTTGAGTTTACCCCCCCCCCCCCCCCCCCCATGGTGCTGAGGTAAGTCAGACTCACCTCTACCCCCTTCTGCATTATTTTCATACTTCCTCATCATGAAAGTTTAAACAGGGTCAGCTGTGTTCATAAGTGACATTTAGTTTCTCCTGCCTCAGTGCATTAATATCAGGGACATTGCGTCACCACTTTATGTAGACAGTCAGGATCACATGGTTTCCAATACCATCATCTCCAGTTTCACTGCTTAACTCTCCCCCACGCCCATTCTCATTCATCAAGAATTCTTTAAATAGTGCTAAATAGTCACAAAACAAGAGCTGCACTGACCTACATCCCTAAAATTGCATAAATAAAGCAACACATTTCCTCTAAATGGGACTTTGAAAGGGCAGTGAGCAACTATGAGGTCACAAGGGAGTACAAAAATATAAAGTTTTAATGGATCAAGGTTAAAATAGGTGATTACATGTACAATATAAAAAATATATATATATACTGGATGCAGATACAAATATATGCAATTTGATAACAGTTGACAACCACCACTGATCTGTTAAAAAAATGATGAAGACAACAGAGATACCCAACGAGTTTCAAGTCTATGATATTGGTTCTCTTCTTCAGGGGTAGGAGGTTACAACAGGGCGTCAATATGTCTATAATTAGTAGAGGAAATTGTGTAGGGGTATATATGCATGGCAACATCATGTTAACAAGCATAGAAACTACATTTCACAATTGTATGTATACTAACCATTGATTAGTATTGATTGACTAACAGTGATTACTGTCACTTCAATACATACTAAGGGAAAACTAGAGGGTTCCCCCAGGACGCCCTGTGTGAGTGACCCCCCCTTTTAGGCATTGATGCGCCTTTTGTTGCAGCCCTATCTTTGTGGACTGGAATCTGGGTGGACTTCTGCCCATAGTTTGTTCTTAGCGTTTTTAATCGGATGCAAGATATTGTGAATGTTTATGCAATGTATATGGTTAGTATACATACAATTGTGAAATGTAATTTCTATGCTTGTTAACATGATGTTGCCATGAATATATACCCTTACACATCTTCCTCTACTAATTATAGATGTATTCACATTCCGTTGTAACCTCCTACCCCTGAAGAAGAGAACCAATATCAAAGACTTGAAACGCGTCAGATATCTGTTTTCATCATTTTCTCAACAGATCAATGGTGGTTGTCAACTGTCGTTATCAAATTGCATATATTTGTATCTGCATCCAGTATATATTTTTTATATAGTACATGTAATCACCTATTTTAACCTTGATCAATTAAAACTTTATATTTTTGTACTCCCTTGTGACCTCATAGTTGTTCACCGCCCTTCACCTCCAAAGTCCCATTTCGAGGAAATTTGTTGCTTTATTCTCATTCATCATATCTTCACTATACCACTATTACTGTCTAACCCTTATTTGCATGTTATGTTTGCACATCTGTATCATTGTAAAAAAATGTGTGTGTATATATATATATATATCCTTTGATGCGATTTAGTGTGTATACATTCATATACATGTGATTGGCTCTATATACACATATACATAATCGTGGGGTTTCAGGTATGTTTCCATTTTTTACGCCCATTATATTCCACAAAAGAGGACGCTCTGGCTTTAGTGGTTCAGCTATATTGGTTAATGTCATGGGTGTATACATGGTGTCTGTTTAATTTAGAACACTGCGATGTGGAAGGGTAAATCCAAAAAGTGAAGGATATTTCACTCATATGGTTACACTACTCAACTAGAGTTATACCACCCATCCAGTTGTCTCTTTATTATAACACGCAGACCAAGGCTCTGATGAAAAGGAAAACCTTTGAAACTCGTTAGCAAAAGTATTCATCTCATTTTAACCCTTGTATGGGTATTATTTTATGACAATCCATCTAGTGACAACATTGTCGTTAGATAGTATTACTATTTTAATTTTGAATAAGTAGTATCCACCCCTGTATTAACTCATTTGTTTATTGGAATAAACTCTTTAGTATGATTAATGCATCAGACCACGCGCCTTCCTTTCTTTTTTCTACATAGCATTTCAGACTTCCCCTAGTTGGCCAAGGCAGCGGGGGTATGCATGATCACTTCACTACAAGGAAATGCTACCATTTGTACCAAGGCCCTCTGTGCTAGCGCAGGAGAACATTTTTTATACCTTCGCCGTTAATATATGTGTGGTCAATTTTGGCTAAACTGGGTAATTTAGGAGGGGAAAGGCCCCGTAGTAAAGAAAAAGGAAAAAAAAAAAAAAAAAAAAAAAAAAAAAAAAACAGGGGAGAGAGGGATTTTCACCCCAAAACAGCCAGTGGAGCAGTCCCTGGACCGAACGCCAGTAAGGCTGGAGGGATGAACATTTCCAGTAGATGTGGAGTAATGTGTCCCGGTCCTGGAGACATCTCCAGCAGCGATCCGAGGCCGATGGATATACAACGTGTAGGCGAGACGGTGTCAGGTACCAGTAGAAGAGCACCTTGTATGTGTTCTCTTTATAGAGTGTGCAGCACATAGAGCTCTTGGCCGCCCAAGACCATATAGTGGCCCATTGTTCAAGGGATAATTCCTCTCCGAGATGTTCCTCCTATTTGCGCATGCATCTATGTTTCCCCTGAGAGACCATATCCTAGGAGTTTAAGAGTTTATATATGTCTGAAGTCAGTCCTTTATGTGTGGGGCCTGATAGGAATAGGCATTCGAATGGGGATGGCTTAGAGAATTGAAGGGTTGGGGTGATTGTAAGTGCGTAGTGCTGAATTTGGAGGTAGCCAAAGAAGGTGCTACGGGGGGAAGCTCATGCTTAGTTCTTAGTTTGTTGAAAGGTAATGGGACCCTAGGCATGGGATTCACCAAGTGTCCATAGTGAAAGAGGTTTTTCTGCAACCATGGGGAGAAATCGGGGTAGTTAAGCTGTCGGGTAGTTTAGGGTTGTAGAGGAAAGTCGTAACTAAGGAGGCCTCAGATTGTAGGGGAGTGTTGCGGTTTAGTTGCCTCCAGATAGTCTGTAGCAAGTTCACAGTGTGTAGTAGGGAGGTGGGGGGAACATCGGCATTGGTGTTCCATAATAGGTTGTTCGGGTGGATGGGAGTTAGCCATAATTTGTCTATTTGGGTCCAGCGATTATAGGCCAGAAGGGTAACCCAGGATCCTATAGCTCTATATTGGGCAGCATAGTAGTAATGATGGAGGTGTGGAAAGGTCAAACCCCAATCATTTCGGGAGGCAAACATTATGGAGCGGGCCATTCGGTGTTGTTTATAATTCCACGTGAAAGTTAGGAGGTCATTCTGAAATTTTCTGAGCTGAGCAGACGGGATAGGCACTGGGAGAGTCAGAAAGCAGTACAAGAGTTTAGGCAATATAGTCATTTTAACCAAGGCAATGCGTCCAAACAAAGATATTGGGTAATGTCTCCATTTAGTCAAAAGGGACCGTATAGATGCAAATAAAGGTCTGAAGTTTGCATAATATAGGGATTCGTATCGGGGAGTAAGATACACCCCCAAATATTTAATGGCATGGGATTTCCACGTGTATGTAAAGTTATCCAAGAGACGATGCACTTCCGAGGGAGGCAAACTGAATGGGAGGGCTTATGATTTAGCAGGGTTAACCTTGTATCTCGATAGGGACCCATATTCCTCCAGGAGTTTATGGAGATTAGGGAGGGTCACGTACGGTCATGTTAGGGTACGTCATCCGCAAACAATGAGATTTTAAATTTGCGACCTCTAACCATTATACCGCTGATGTTGGGGTCCTGTCGGATCTGGGCCGCCAGGGGTTCGATACACAGGGCGAAAAGCAATGGGGAGAGCGGACAACCCTGCCTAGTTCCATTTGAAATGGGAAAGGAAGTAGATGCCGCAAAAGGTGTTTTGATAGAGCAGGGTGGAGTTGCGTATAGGTGCCTAATCGCCCTGAGGAACGGCCCCCGAAAGCCTAGATATTCAAGGGTGGAGAACATAAAAGGCCAGCTAAGCCTATCGAAGGCTTTCTCAGCGTCTAAGCTGAGGAACAGCGCTTCATCTTTTTGCCTATTAATGATGTCTATTATACTGATGACTCTTCTGGTGTTGTCTCCTGCCTGACGCCCTAGGACAAAGCCTACCTGGTCCTTATGGATCAAGGAGGGAAGGACCTCATTTACTCAGAGGGATAATAATTTTGTAAAAATGTTCAGGTCTGAATTCAGTAAAGATATGGGTCTAATTCCCATACAGTATGTGGTCTTTATCAGGTTTGGGAATGAGCGTGAGGTGTGAAGTCTGCATGTTTCGTGGGAATTCGTCCTTGCCCATGAATCCATTAAATAAACGAGTCATATGTGCAAATAGGCTGGTTAGAAAGGTTTTGTAATGTTCATACAGAAGGCCATCAGGGCCCGGGCCCTTGTTATTATTTGGGAGGAGCTTCAAAGTCTCTGAAATCTCCTCGTCAGTGACCAGAGGGAATGTAGGGCCTCTGCTGGTAAAGTGGCCACCCTGCTGGTTGCGAGGTAAGCTTGCACGCGGTCAGTGAAAGTTGCTTAGATCGGTAAGTGCGGTATGGAGGGGTTGTTGTAGAGATCCGAGAAATAATCTTAAAATAATTGGGCAATGTTATCAGGGTAAAAGTGAAGGGTCCCAGCTGGGTCCCGTATGGGAGCCGAGGTATGAGTATGTTCCCGCGATTTACGCACTAATAAAGTGTGGGCTTTGTTGCCTATCATAGTATATGATGACCGTTTGACCTTGGAAGGTTCTAGTTTGAGTTTCAGAAGGATCGGAGCGTGGTCTGACCATGATATGGGCAGGATGTCCACTTTTAGCAAGTACCTGCAGGGAGGGGGGCGTTTATGAAAAAGTAGCGTGTGTGTGTGCAAAATGGGTGGGAGTAATGGGAGTATTGATGCTCTGTTGGGTGATCTACACGCCATGCATCAAACAGAGCAAACTTGCGAGTGAGCTGACAAAATTGTCGAGATTGTCTGGAGTGGCATGGAGAGGAGATTTTTTTGGTAAGGGATGTTCTATCCTGAGTAGGTAGAACTCTTCTACCTTACACAGGTGTATAGCAGAGCAGAGATCGGCATCACAGGTCTGGATGGGGGCAGGAACTGCTGAAGTTAACTTTTCAAATTAACAAGCAGGTGACTGGTTGCTAGGATCACCCGGGAACCAATCACCTGCTTTTTAACCGCTTCCCGACTGCCTCACGCAGATATACTGTGGCAGAAGGGCACGTAGAGGCAGATTAACGTACCTGTACGTTGCCCTTTAAGAGGCGGCCTGCGGGCTCCGTGAGTGTGATAGCGGGTCCCGCGATGTCCGCTGAGATACCCGCAAACGTCTCACGGAGAGGAAGAACGGGAAGATGACAATGTAAACAGGCATTTCCCCGTTCTGCCTAGTGACAGGACACTGATCACAGCTCCCTGTGATCGGGAGCGGTGATCAGTGTCGTGTCACACGTAGCCCCTCCCCCCACAGTTAGAATCACTCCCTGTGACCCCTGCAGCGCCCTCTCCTGGTTAACCCCATCACTGCCAGTCACATTTACACAGTAATCAATGCATTTTTAATCGCACTGATTGCTGTATAAATGTGAATGGTCCCAAAATAGCGCCAAAAGTGTCCGATCTGTCCGCCATAATGTCGCAGTCACGATAAAAATTGCTGATCGCCGCCATTATTAGTAAAAAAAAAAAAATATTAATAAAAATGCCATAAAACTATACATAAAAATCTCCTATTTTGTAGACGCTATAACTTTTGCGCAAACCAAACGCTTATTGCGATTTTTTTTTACCAAAAATATGTAGAATACGTATCGGCCTAAACTGAGGGAAAAAAAATATGTTTTTTTATATATTTATTGAGGATATTTATTATAGCAAAAAATAAAAAATAATGCGTGATTTTCAAAATTGTCTCTAATTTTTTGTTTGTAGCAAAAAAATAAAAACCGCAGAGGTGATCAAATACCACCAAAAGAAAGCTCTATTTGTGGGGAAAAAAGGATGTCAATTTTGTTTGGGTACAACGTCGCACGACCGCGCAATTGTCAGCTTCAGCGTCTAGGAGCAGAAAAATAATTGTTTTTGTAGAGTTGCTTGGAGCGTTTTTTCAGCAGAAAGAAAAACGCTGAGTGCTCCTAAATGCTACCAACAGCTTTTTTCCTTTTTTTTCGTTGTATACTGCAAAAATGTTAATAAAAGTCTAATAATGCTCCTAAAAGCTTCTAAAATGCTACTACCCTGTTTCCCCGAAAATAAGACCTAGCGTGATTGTCAGTGATGGCTGCAATATAAGCCCTACCCCCCAAATAAGCCCTACCTTGTTTCCCCAAAAATAAGCCCTACCCTGAAAATAAGACCTACAAGGACTTTAACTAGGGCTTATTTGGGGGGTAGGGCTTATATTGCAGCCATCACCGACAATCACGCTAGGTCTTATTTTCGGGGAAACAGGGTAGAAGCTGGCACAAAAATGCTTTCATCAGCATTTTTTTCCTAGCTTTTTTGAGTTTATAAAAAATGCTAGTGTGCATGAAGCCTTAATATGAACTCTGAGAATTAGACAAAAGCTACCTACTGAACCTGTGGCAATAAAAGACGGGCAGAACTCTGCCATGGCCGGTCCCAAGCCCGGCTGCGAAAAGAGGAGGGTTGGGTGCTGGGACAAGCAAACCTGCCCTGTAAAAACTATTTGCTACTGCGGCCAAGAACGTCAGTGAAAAAGCCACTGATAATTCGTTAACATCTCAGCCAAAAAGGCCTAAGAATGACCGCACCAAGCATTACATGCAGTGCCATATTTGGGTGTGTCTAAAGACTTTGTGAAGCCTTGACTACTCTGTTTCTCCTACAATGGGACCTGGATCTTGTCTGGTTGCCACTATATTTCAAGTGGTTATGGTGACTAATTTGGGAAAAGTGTTGAATTTTTATTTAAAAAAAAATAAAAAATAAAAAAAAATAAAAAAGAGATAAAAGACGGGCAGGGCTGTATAAATATCGGGATGGGGTGGACAGAAAAAAAATCCTTTGCCAGGTAAAATAACACCCATCACTTTCAGTCCTGTGACAACAATCGTCAGGAACACCAAAGTTCCTATCAAGTGTGCTGCAATGCAAGTATCTTGTAGATAGGAGGAGAAAGCAGAGAGATGAGCTCATCAGTGGGTGGGTAGGGGACTTATAAGAGAAAGTGAAACTGCAGCAGATAAAAGGCCAGATATCCACACTTTCCAGACAGGACTGTGCTGTGGGGCAGAGCTGGATAAATCGCAGGAGTGGATGGACAGAAATAGAAATTCTTTGGCAGGTAATGTGTATTTAATGGTTCGGCTTTAATGTAGACAATGAACATTTAGGTATGGGTCCGCTTAAATGAGCGGCTGTGCGATTTTAGAAGTGCAGCTCTATTCAGGTGTCAGGTTCCTGCTAATGTTTTGCACTGTCAGGAATGTGTTAGTTCAAGATCCAAGACTTCCCACTAACCCGTCCTAATCATCAATCACAACATCCTTCATCCCCCTGAATCCTCTAGTCCAGCTTATCTCTACATCCAAATTTCTCAGGCTGGTCACTCAGACAGAGACTTGCCCTGGAATTTAAAGCTGTGGAAAATCTGTCTTCACAGCTTTCTGAATGTCAAAATATTCTCCATGTGTTTTTTATGTCTACAGATAAGGCGAGGCATTGCTGAATTACTCAGAAATAAAAACTTCTATCGCACACCATGATCGGTAACAAGCAGAAATCCTATACTCAGAACATAAAGTAATTGTAAACACTTATTTTTTAAAAGAAACTTGTCATACTTACCTGCTCTGTGAAATGGTTTTGCACAGAGCAGCCCTGAACCCCTTCTTTTCGGGGTTCCACGTCGATGCTCCTGGCTCCTCCAAGTGCCCACCATAGCAAGTCCCTTGCTATGGGGGCACTCATGCGGTCTCGCTTCCATGCTGGCTCTGTGTCCATACACACACACACACACACACACACAGTGTAGCTCATTCTCGCCCCCCTGCTTGGCCCCATAGGCAGGGCTGCTGATAATGGGGTAGCACCTGCCCTCCTGTACAAGGCCCAGGCCCCATAAGTTTAACAGGGTGGCCAAAGCAGCAGGAGTGGGCGCAATTACTGGAACCAATCCCCCCTGTGGCCCTCCCTGTGTTTTCAGAGCTTCAGTTTGAGAACGAACAGGAAGCCTCTGTATAGAGTGGTTCCTGTTCATTCACTCTGCAGAGAAAGGATTGAGGAAATTGTGTCCTCAATTTTTTTCTCTGTCTCAAAAGTGAGATGTTGGGTGTCCATTTAGACAACTGATATTTCACCAACCCCCACAGGGCTGTTAAAAAAAAATCCCCCAAAAAACTAAAATTGTAAAAAAGATATATATATATATAAATATATATATATACACACATACATACACTGTGTGTGTATACATATATATATATATATATATACTCACAGGTATTCTTGTTGCATGAATTGGTGGTTGGTTAATGCGGTTGGAGCTGTCTGTTACGTTTGGTTCCTGTCACCTAGACTGAACGGGTACCCACCTGAGGAAGTCATGCATGCATGACGAAACATGTAGGGGCGGGGCTTGGGTGACATCACTACATTCATGTGGACCAGGAAGTAACTGTGCTGAATGTATGCCAGAGATAGATTAGTTCTGTATTGAGATGCTTGATTCTTTTGTGCACAGTTCTGTTTGTGGAGCACAAAACACAGTGGGAAGTGTTTACTTATGAAGATCTTGAGAGAGACTCTTTTGGATATACAGTATATTGTTTATCTATGTGGGGTGTTACACTGAAAGGGGACATTGCGTTTTATTGAACATTGGATATCATTATTGTCAATGACATATTGTATATGTGGATATACTTGTTTATAGGAATTTGCACTTGGACCAGCGCTGCACGTTTTTTTTGTAGAAGAGTGGTATGTAGTGTGAGCACCTGTTATAATCATTATAAATATTTGGGTAGAGGAAAGGACATAGCAGCAAGGGTTTAATTTGGGTGTTGGGTTGTGTCCCCATTAGGAAGATTCCCCTATTTGTCCTGTTTACCATTATCAGGAACAGTGAAAATTCAAAATTTTGGGTTGTCACCGGAACAGGAATTGAGGGGAAATCCTCCATTGGGGGACCCCATTTCTGATGACAAAAAGGGACTCCCTCACTTTGGAGCAGCCATTCTCAGCTGGGTTTGCATGGAATCCTAGGGTTCCTCCAAAGGTTGTTAGAGGGTCCCTGAGCTGTGGCCAATTGACCTCCCATTTGATTGTGCCTGCATAGTTCCAAGGCCATCACCATTTAGTAACTTCAGAGGCAGGTCACCAACGATCTTTTTTAGCCATCTGTAAAGAGAGCCTTCTGACTACAATATAAGGGGGGCATTATTTCCACTGACCCCCAAGGAAATGGTTTTAGCAGGGGTCCCCAAGACCTGTAAATTATCTCAAGGGTTCCTTTAATGCAGGGTTCTTCAAACTCTCCATACAATGGGCCAGTTTACGGTCCTTCAGACTATAGGAGGGCTGAACTTTGGCCAGTGGGGCGTGTCCCAGGCTGGCATCAGAGTAAACAATGTCCCAGTTGTGGCGTTAAGTAGCATAGTGCCTGTGGTCAGTGGGAGGAATAGTGCACCATCATTGGTATTACCAGAAGGAATAGTGCCCCATTGTTGGCGTCAGTGCAAGGAATAGTACCCCATCATTTGCATTCATGAAAGGAAAAGTGCCCCATTGTTGGCGTCAGTGGGAAGCATAATGCCCCATCGTTGGTGTCAGTGGGAGGAATAATGCCCCATCATTGGTGTAGGTGGATGGAATAGTCCCCATCTTTATACTAATGGGAGGAATAGTGCCCCATTGTTGGTGTCAGTTGGGGGAATTATGCCCCACTGTTGGTGTCAGTGTTAGGAATAGTACCTCAAATCAGCGAAGAATACAGCCCCAAGGGCCAGATAACAGCTAGCAAAGGTCCGCATCTGGCACTTCGGCCAGATGTGGAGAATTTCCTAATCCTTCTCGTTTTGGTTATGGGACAAGAAGTGAGGGAAATCTCAAATGGTACACAGACAAAAAAAACAAAACTGGCTGGGGTTATCATATCATTGGGATGTCTCTTCTGGGTCCTCACAGCTGGTCCCCAATGATGCCCTACCAATGCTGGCATCCAGCCGCTGTGTGTGCATGCTTCTGCAGCCTCCTGGGAGATATGTACCGGGGATATCCTAGGAGGCTGTACAAGTACACATCGTTCTCACCTAGGCAAGAATTGAGGCATGTGCAAGGGGGGCCATCTGGAGTATTTAACCACCTCCCACACATAAACGGCCGGGTGGTCCTTTCCTCGTTCTGAGTGGATGTTCAGGAATGTCCCTCAGAGCGAGTGCTCGCAGCCCGGCCACGAGGCGTGCTGCGGCTCGATCCTGTAATCATTATGATCACAGAATCCAGCTGAGCAGAGATCGGGATATGGGCGCTGTGATTGGCCCTCCCGATCACGTGACGGCTGTGTCCAATCACAGCCGTCACAATGTAAACAGAGACGCGTGTCTCTGTGACAGTTCTCCCCGCCGAGCTCAGTGAGAGCGGGGGGGAGATGGGGAAATCTACAGATCTGTGACAGCTCTGTGTGAGGATGATTTTACACAGAGAACTGTTACAGATCACCCCATAAAGTCCACCAAGCACCACTGATACCCCTGTCCCCATACACACGTCAGTGTCCCCATAAAACATCTGTCTGTCCCCCATCACCGCCAACACCAAATAAACACTGATTTGGGTTATTTTTACCAAATAAATATAGCAGCATCATTTTTGGTCAACATTTATCAAGAGAATTTACTTATTTGCAAAATTTTATTACAGAAACTAAGAAAAATGCATTTTTAAAAAAAATTTTGGTATTTTTTTTTTATTTGTAGCATAAAAAATAAAAACCCCATTGGTGATTACATACCACCAAAAGAAAGCTCTATTTGTGTGAAAAAAAAAATGATAAGAATGTCATTTGGGTACAGTGTTACATGATCGCGCAACTCTCATTCAAAGTTTGACAGCACTGAAAGCTGAAAAGTGGTCTGGGAAGGAGGGGGTGAAAGTGCCAAGTATTGAAGTGGTTAAAAAAAAAAAAAAAAAAAAGCGAGGTTGCATCTTGGGAGTGAAGGCTCTTTTAAAAACACTCCCAACACCAGACCCCTCAGCTAGCTGTAAATTCTGTCAGCGTATCATACAGTGATTCCCATTCCAATCCACTTCTTATCAAATGCCTCACACATGCAAAACGACGCTCTAATGGCATAAATTAGGCAAAAAATTTTACCAATGTGACAAAAAGTCATCACCCCCTCCCGAGGACTTGTATATCAAAGTGTTCAATCCACAAAGCTCATTATTATTAATTTATTTAAAATGCAAAACAGGCAAGCAGGAGAAAGTTAAAGTGCATAATCCTCCATAAAAAATGACAACCTTTCAAGACACTAATCAGGCGTGGAGTACTAAGAAAATTACAATTTAATACGGAGGATTATGCACTTTAACTTTCTCCTGCTTGCCTGTTTTGCACTTTGATTAAAAGTTTTGTAACTTCTGTCAGCTTGCTCAGGAATATCCTAAAGAGCGTACCGGATTACATCGAGTCCCTCTGGATTACAGTTAACCTTTATTATAACATACAGTTGCATTACTTGGAAATACTGGGGCTAGGCCGTTGTGTTCGTGCAGCCGCTGTGCACCAACTGACATCAATGGGACTGTCTGCATAGGGGTGTGTTCATCTCTGTGTGGGTAAACATAAACTTCCATGAGCTTACACTTTAGTACGAGGACTATCACCCAAAGTAAAAATACCAAAATCGCCCGCCCTCACATGAGTTTTCAACTACGTCTGCAGTATAAATTGCTGGCCCTGCCTTTTTTGGTCCCCCCTCACTGCTTAACCAACTTCAATACCAGACACTTTCCCCCCTTCCTGCTCAGGCCAATTTTCAGCTTTCAGTGCTGTCACTTTTTAAATGACCATTGCGCGGTGATGCAAATAAAAAAAAAAGACCAAAAAAAAGTTTTTTCTTTGTTTCCGTCACTGAGGGGCGCTAAAGAGGCTGCACTGACGGGCACTGATGAGGTGGCACCAATGAGATCATGAAATCATCATGAGAGGCAGCATTGATAGGTGGCACTGAAAGGCTGCACTGATGGGCACCTATGGGTGGCACTTATGGACACTGATGGTTGGCACTGACAGGCATTGCTGACGGGCACTGACTGGTGGTCCAGGGTGGCACATCTGGTGGTAATCCATTGTGGGCATCCCTGGTGGTCCCGTGTGGGCATCCTGGGGGGGGGGATTGATAATCAGCGCAGAACCCGTCAGGAGAGCTGCCGATTGGCTCTCCTCTACTCACGTCTGTCAGGCCCGAGTGAGGAAAAGCCTATAAACGTCTTTTCCTTTTTACACTGTAAGATTGGACACAGCTGATCGCGTGGTAAAGAGTCTCCATCAGAGGCTCTTTACCGAGATCGGTGTTGCAGTGTGTCAGACTTGACACTCCGCACCACTGATCGCTGAGCTGCGCGCCCCCACGGGCGCACGCCGGCTGTTATCCTGAAAGACATCATATAACATCCAGTCGGGATAACTAAACCACCGCCTGGCCGTCATTCTGCTATAGGCCAGGCGGGAAGTGGTTAAGGACCCAAGGCAGCTGCCTTTTCTGTCTACCCCTCAGCCTGGCCCTGGTTCCCTAAATCTGAATGCTTGTTTAAAAAAGAAGTATGGGTTTGGGGTTTTTTTTTCCCCCCATCATACTTACCTAGGTGGATGCAGCATGGGTCCGATGCTGCATCTGTCCCCCGGCGTTTCTAACACTGAGAACCGAACGGTCAAACCCTGCCGATGGCTCGGTACTCACAGCTCCCCGAGCCGAAAGCTGCTGCCTGTCAATCAGCAGTTCTCTGCTCTCTCACTGGAGCGCTGAGCTGTGGAGGGGCGAGGAGCTGCCATCTCAGCCTCTCAGTGGCTCGCTGAGAGGCTGAGACGGGTATCAGACCAGCACCTGGCGGATTCAGACTTCCATTGTCAGAAAGAGGCGGTGCCTGGACTGATTCCAGTGATGTCAGCAGAGAGCGGACTTCAGAAAACGGGTCACAGGAGTGCAAAACGAATTGCACTCCTGTGACCCATAGGGGAAGCCCAGCCAAAACGAGCTCAGGCTGGACTTCTCCTTTATTGATCATTCACAATGAAAGGGTTGCTGTGGATGGCGTCTTTAAAACAAGTGTCTCTGATGTTGCATTGTAACACTGTCAAGATGGAAACGGTTGCTAACTAACGTTTTTGGCTATTATCTACGTGTTTGTCAAATTTCTCGTAACATGTACAGCCATAAATAAGGATGGAATTAAACAACAAGTGTCTCAGGGGACATGTCCTGCCCTACCCTTCATAGATGAAAGTTCTTTCCCACTGATGATGCACAGTGGAGAACCCCAAAACTTCCAAGGATACATGCCTCAAGTGTCCCAGGAGCGGCAGGTACATCATCCTTGCCTAGGTGAAAATCCCGAAAGTACAAGGAGGGTTCCCAAAAAAACATAATTAAATAAAAAATGGTAAGAGAAGGGGGTGGGGCTTTAAGAGTGGAATGCAGGTAAGGGAGTGGAGAAGATGAAGGTCTGCTTTAAGAACAGAAAGGACCTTCCCAACAACTGCTACCATAAGGCTTGAAGAGAAAAGAGTTTCGTAACAAAAGTGGCTCTAAAGCCCAAAGTTTTTTTTTACCCTAATGCAGTCTCTGTAAAAAAAAAAAATGCCTTACTACTGGTCCTACCCATCTCTAAGCACTTACCTGACCCCTGTCACCACTGCAGCACCCCTCTCCCCTCACATTCTGCCTTCATAGGAGAAACTTAGGGCAGCAAAGCCAGAGGCTCCTGCTGCTGTCAGTCAAACTCCTGTGAGGATGGAGTGGGGGCATGTTTTACTGGTGCCTTGTGTGTCTATGGACGCACAAAGCCCGACACGGGAGCGCATGTGAACGGATGCCTCTTGAGCCCTTTGCTTGCTAAGGAGGTGCCCAGAGGAGGCAGAAGTTGAAATCCCTCATGGGGAGCTCCAGAAGAAGAGGTAAGGGACCTTTCTGTACAATACTGTTGCACAGAGCAGGTAAAAATAACATCTTCTATTTAATGGACCAAAAACAAAAAAAAACAAAAAACCCTTCAGCCATTAGTACTACTTTGACAGTACCTTTCACTGGAAACACCTGAACTTGACTTTTGGCCATCTAAAGGTATATTTATAAAGCAGCAAACGTAACTTTCACTGCTGGTGAATTAGGGTCCTTTCACACGGGGCTGTCCGTTTTCACCGACTCCGCTTGCTCAGCAGGGATCGATCCACTGATCCCCACTGAACGGGCGGATGACAGGTCCGTCTCTGCTCACTGTGCAGAGACAGACCTATCAGAGCCCCGCTCTCCTCTATGGGGAGACTGGATGAAAACAGATCCGCCTGTCCGTTTTCATTTGATCCGATCGACGGATAGAAAATAGGGTTTCCATCCACCTGGATTTAGCAGAGCGGATCGGATGTCAGCGGATATGTCACCACTGACATCCGTCACTCCATAGAGGTGCATGGAGCGTCCATTTAGGTCTGCCTGAAAAACTGACAGGCAGGACTGAATGGTCCACATGTGTGAAAGAGCCCTTACTCATTCTCATTTAAAAACACATGCACCAGGAAGATTCACTTGCACTGAATGTTTGGTGAATGTGAGATGGACTGCTATATTATATATATATATATATATATATATATATATATATATATATATACATACATACATACATACATACATACATACATACATACATACATACATACATACACACACACACACACACTCGCACACACAGATGCCAGTGCTAAGGAAATCGTATCTTTGTGCATTACTGATAAAGGATCTTTGTGCATACCGATGACATTTTTTTTTTTTTTTTAAAACAGAGATGTTCCGGGTGTTGAGTTTAATGGTTACAAAAGCTCATTATGGCTCAAAATAATTGGGAATTCTTCACTCCTCCGCCACCTTATAACAGCACTTGTAATCAAGCACAGTTCTCCTCCGCTCTGTTCCTTGTGCTGCTCTTATCTCCCATTAATGAGGAGCTGAGCTGTGAGCTGTACTTATCAGTGGGGAGGTGACCCTCTCCACTAACCTATAACTGGAGGTCCAGCTGTGAAGATAAAATATATATAATCGACTAGATAAAGGCTCTTATGTTATTCAGAGAGGAGCTGAGGATCAGAAGGGAGACAAAAAGCAGAGAGGGGGGGAAAAGTGACAGAGAACATAGAAAAGGAGAGCAGGAGTGCATACAAGAGCCTGGAGTGCTAAAGGTCCTAAAAGCCTTCCTATCAGTCTTGCACTCTTGTAGAGGTTCCTCTCCTGAACTAAAATTCCTTACGCCTGGTACACACTAGGAGTCTTTTTCCATGCAACCCAGCGGGTTGAACGAAAAAAAAATAAAGCAACTGTTGGCTCCGGTCAGAGCCGCTCTATTACCAATCCAATGTTAGTACAGCGATCTTCCCAGCTGAGCTGTTGCTTTCTGACAGGGGGACGGCCTCCCCGCCAGAACACTGCAATCAACGCTCTCAGCCATTGGCTGAAAGCGCTGATCGGGAGCCGGTCGGCTGCTGGTTTTCCAGCATGCTCGGCTGGCTTCTGTCGGACAGACTGCCATACACAAAAGCCAAATCGCATGGCATTTGGCCCGTGTGTACGGGGCTTTACTCTGATTTCACTGCACACTGTGACCTCCTCACAAGGTCAGCAGCAACACCTACCATAAATTCAGCACAGGTTCCCTTAAGAATTCTGTGAGGACATATGAATGTTTTTTTTTTTTTTTTAGGGGGCAATGCTGAGCTCTCCAGATCTCACTTAGTGTCTGCGGGCCCCATACCTCATTATAAAGCTTGATGCGTAGATGCAGTGGTGCAGAGCTGTACAGGTGCACAGAGCTCATGCTGCTAATAGGCTGCTTCTCCTTAACCTGAACTTTGTCTGCAGGCTCCTGACTGTTGTCTTTTCCAGCAGGAGAAGGACTGTGAAGCCATTGATGGGTCTCCTCCAGGATGTACATATGAGTATGGGTGAGCAGCAAAGTGACCGCTGTGGCATTAGCAGCGCCTTGGGCCAGTGCTACAGGGGATGCGGTGTTCTGCGGAATTACGGTGTCATTCGCACATGAATTTGCTGGTTTATCAGCCGATACATCTGAAAGAGAGAGCGCAGCTGGTTAGATATAAAAGATTATTTCATAGTGCAAAAAGCAAATGTGCAAAGTGTTAACAATGCAATATTTTTTACTGTTCTGTTCCCATGATGAACAGGGAAATCTGATTGGCTCAAACTGGGCAGTGCAGTATGCATATCACCATTGTGTCTTGTGCGTCACCCCCAAGACTACCTGTTTGGATATCCTGCTGAGGAGTCCTAGAGTTCCACCCTACCAACACCAGATCGAAGCGCGTTTGACCCCCAGACTGCAAAGCTGAGGGTCCATTGTTTCTGGTGAGTGGGGACACAAGAGGGAAGGGCGGTACACGGCACAACAATTTCACATGAAGCACTCCAGCACTTTCTACTCATTTGGAGCACCTTAACACGTTGCAAAGACGGTTACATATTCATCATTTTTTGTTGTTGCTTATCGCTAATATAATCACAACTGTAAGCTCTCTATTAATTTTTGTTTGACGGTTCTTCTTACTGCTGCAGGTTCTTAGCACCGCAATTTTGGATATGGGAGCCAGGAACCACAGCCGGCTATTGTACATGCACGAGCTCACGCAGCGCTTTAAGAATGGTCCTGCAACCTCCTGGGATATGTGATGCATCCCAGGAGACTTTGAGATGGAAGAGGGGGCAAGGAATACCATCCCAACCTAGGCGAGAACTGTGGACGTGGGAGAGTGTACCGACAAAACTTGATACTCGAACTGACAGTACCTTTTTGGCTGATTATCAAGCTATGTTGGCAGCCTCCACTTGGACACTAGAATTGGTTGCTAGGATCACGTGTTCATGCCAAATCTAGGAACCATGGCGCTCCATGACCATTCTCCCCCACCCTCCTCCTCAGTGCTACCCATCCCCCCACTCAACCCTATATTTTTTTTTCCTCTTCTCTTTATCTCTCCATATATCCCATCCTCTTGGATTGTTTAGAATTCCTCTCCTGCAAGAAGAGGAAGATACAATGTATCATTCTCCTCATTCAGAAGAGGAAGTAAACCCAGGAGCGGGCTCACAGTGACTGATCACTGTGATCACCTGATCACTGTGATAGCCAGAGGCCATCACAGCGATCAATTGACCCGGAACTGACAGTCCCGTATCCCCGGGGCTCTCATGAGACCCTAGTCTCTGCGCTGGGCGGCACGCTCCCAAAACAAAGGGACCGTGCACAAAGGGAGCATATATGCGCCCCCCACAGGGAAAAAAAAAATCCCACTTTCGTGAGGCCGCATATATGTGTGCAATCGGCGCTAAGGGGTTAATTTTACACTTTAGTTCTGCTTTAAACCAAGAAATGTATTATAGAGTGAAACGAGTTTTAACAGCCAAAGCTTAATATTACAAAACAGAAAGCTTTATTTATAGAAGTAAGTGACCATGAAGATGTTATGGATGGAACCTCACAGGTGTAGAGACCTTGAATGATAAAATTCTTACCTTGCATGAAATACGCCAGAACATAGCGATATTCACCCGGGCTGTGGTCGCCTTCTTCAAGGTTATCATGTAGGAGATGCCTGCAGCAGAGACAAGATACGAGGAAAGGGCTGTAACGCAGGTGCGATTCAGATAAATAGAGGGGACAATACGAAGAGTCAAAACTGCTATCACACCAATCCATAGTTAAAGGCCAACTATAGTCCTATTCATTAAAAGGGGTTGTAAAGGTTCGTGTTTTTTCACCTTAATGCATCCTATGCATTAAGGTGAAAAAACACCTGTCAGTGACCGGCTCCCCAGCCCGTTTTACTTACCTGACCCCTCAAACTTGACCCACGGGGACGCGCTGCCTCTCTGCCCGGGGTTCTCGGCTGTTGATTGGATAAATTGATAGCAGCACAGCCATTGGCCATGAGTCTGGCATTCGTGTCTATGGATGCCAAATGTTGGACTCGGGAGAGCGTCCGCAAGGTAACCCCCAGGAGAGCGCTTCTCCTAGGGGGTTATCTGGTGTGGGGAGGAGCTGGGAGAGTCGCCGAGGGACCCCAGAAGTCGAGGATCGGGGCCACTCTGTGCAAAACGAGCTGCACAGTGGAGGTAAGTACGACATTTTTTTTTTTTTAAATAACAAACAACCTTTAGTGTCACTTTAATTTCAGACACCAATATAAAAAATTATCACCCTCATGTACATAATCTTATCAATAACTGGTAATATTTTAAAGCGTATCCAAACCCTATAAAAAACACATAATTTATTACAGCTGAGTCCCTTAGATCTGGTGTCTGCATTAGCATGCTTTTCCCTCTTTATTTTCACCCAATAATCCTTTGAATAACATTTTCTGTCCTAGTGTGACAACGCTCACTCACTGTACTTTATCTGTGGAGGAGCAGCCTTGTAACCCTAGGACTGGACTATATAACACCCCCACTTCTCCGGTGTTCTGTAGTTCCAAGAGGAAAACTGTAAGGGATGATACCATTGTTTGAAATTTCAGTTCAGTGCACAGGAAGCTATTACAAAAAAAAAAGGACACTGGATTTCTGGCAGGATCAACAGGTTTTTCTGTATGTAAAATAAGAAAACCAATGCAGCCCACACACTCAAAGACTGGTAAGTCCTCCCCCTCGGTTCGGTTCCCACCAGAACACCTCGAACAGGCAAAAAGCTCTAACAAACCCTATTAAAGTCTATGGAAAACAAACATAAAGAAAAAATCAAAAGTGCTCATTTTAATGGCTTATATGCAAGTTATTGCCATAAAAAGTATATGGGGACCCAGGTACTGCCCCAGGGGACATGTATCAATGCAAAAAATATATTGTTCTTTCAGGAGCAGCGACGTGAAAGAATAAAAACTAAATATTCCTTTAAATATGATGCCTGGGGGGGGGGGGGGGTCCCCTTAGTCTGCCTGTAAAGTGCAGTGATGTGTAGAACATGCTGCAATAATGAAATTTATAAAGGGAAAAAATTTAATTTAAACTTGCTGGCGGTTGTAATGTATTGCCCGGATCCGACAATACATTACAACCGGGTCTAGTATGGATTTTAAAGGAAACTCCACGGCAAAACTTGAAGAAAAAAAAAAAAAAAAATTGTTGTGGCCCCCACCCCAAAATCCATACCAGAGCATGTAGCCTGGAGGTCAGGATTGGGGGGGGGGGGGGGGGGGGGCTCGTCCCCTCCTGAACCATACAAGGGCCTCTTCCCAACAACCCTGGGCTGTGATTGTCAGGGTCTGCGGGCGGGGGCTTATTGGAATCTGGGAGGGGGATCCTGCTGCCCCCCCCTAGTGAATGGGTATCGGGTACATTGTACCCCTACCCATTCACCAAAAAAATTGTCAAAAAGTAAAAACCGCAAGAGACAGTTTTTGACAATGCCTTTATTTAAAAAAAAAAAAAAAAAAAGTGTCCTGCGATGTCCATCCATCTTCAATCACGCCGCCCGACGGACCCAAAAAATAGAAAAAATTTAAAAAGCTCCCCCTTCATGGGAGGCCTCCCAACAACTGCTGTTTTTTCGCTTTGACAACTCTTATATAGGCAAGCGTGGGGCCACCTGCTGACGTACCCAGATGACCTGCCCCCCTCTGTCACATGATGTCAGAAGGGGCGGGCCACTCAATTACATCACCGGGTGGCCCCGCCCTTGCCTATATAACAGCGTGATTGAAGATGGCTGTGCATCGTGGGACACTTTCTTTTTTATTAAAGAAATTGTCAAAAACGGTCTCTTGTGGTTTTTACATTTGACACTTTTTGTGAATGGGTACAATGTCCCCAACACCCGTCCACATAGGGGGGGTGGGATCTGGGGGCCCAGATTCCGATAAGCCCCCCGCAGACTCTGAAATCACCTGCCAGGGTTGTCGGGAAGAGGCACCCCAAAGAACCCTTTCCCATGTTGAGGGCAAGTGGCCTGGTATGGTTAGGGGGGGGGCTCGCTCATCCCCTCCCTTGCCTGCATGCTCAGATAAGGGTCTGTAATCGATTTTGGGAGGACCCCATGCCATTTTTTTTTTTGGAGTGGAGTTCCACTTAAAATCTATGCCAGACCCAAAGGGCCTGGTATGGATTTGGGGGGGAACCTATGCCGTTTTTTCTTAATTCTGTCATAGGGTTCCCCTTAACCACTTCAATATGCTGCATTATATACTCTGCACTGTATTATATATACAGTGCCTTGCAAAAGTATTCGGCCCCCTTGAACTTTTCAACCTTTTGCCACATTTCAGGCTTCAAACATAAAGATATAAAATTTTTATTTTTTGTGAAGAATCACCAACAAGTGGGACACAATTGTGAAGTGGAACGAAATCTTTTGGATTTTTGAAACTTTTTTAACTAATAAAAAAAATGAAAAGTGGGGCGTGCAAAATTATTCGGCCCCCTTGCGTTAATACTTTTTGTAGAGCCACCTTTTGCTGCGATTACAGCTGCAAATCGCTTGGGGTATGTCTCTATCAGTTTTGCACATCGAGAGACTGAAATTCTTGCCCATTCTTCCTTGCAAAACAGCTCAAGCTCAGGGAGGTTGGATGGAGAGCGTTTGTGAACAGCAGTTTTCAGCTCTTTCCACAGATTCTCGATTGGATTCAGGTCTGGACTTTGACTTGGCCATTCTAACACCTGGATACGTTTATTTGTGAACCATTCCTTTGTAGATTTTGCTGTATGTTTGGGATCATTGTCTCGTTGGAATATAAATCTCCGTCCCAGTTTCAGGTCTTTTGCAGACTCCAACAGGTTTTCATCCAGAATGGTCCTGTATTTGGCTGCATCCATCTTCCCCTCAATTTTAACCATGTTCCCTGTCCCTGCTGAAGAAAAGCAGGCCCAAACCATGATGCTGCCACCACCATGTTTGACAGTGGGGATGGTGTGTTGAGTGTGATGAGCTGTGTTGCTTTTACGCCAAACATATCGTTTTGCATTGTGGCCAAAAAGTTCGATTTTGGTTTCATTGGACCAGAGCGCCTTCTTCCACATGTTTGGTGCGTCTCCCAGGTGGCTTGTGGCAAACTTTAGACGAGACTTTTTATGGATATCTTTGAGAAATGGCTTTCTTCTTGCCACTCTTCCATAAAGGGCAGATTTGTGCAGTGTACGACTGATTGTTGTCCTATGGACAGACTCTCCCACCTCAGCTGTAGTTCTCTGCAGTTCATCCAGAGTGATCATGGGCCTCTTGGCTGTATCTCTGATCAGTCTTCTCCTTGTCTGAGCTGAAAGTTTAGAGGGACAGCCAGGTCTTGGTAGATTTGCAGTGGTCTGATACTCCTTTCATTTCAAAATGATCGCTTGCACAGTGCTCCTTGGGATGTTTAAAGCTTGGGAAATCTTTTTGTATCCAAATCCGGCTTTAAACTTCTCCACAACAGTATTACGGACCTGCCTGGTGTGTTCCTTGGTCTTCATTATGCTCTCTGCGCTTTCAACAGAACCCTGAGACTATCACAGAGCAGGTGCCTTTATACAGAGACTTGATTACACACAGGTGGATTCTATTTATCACCATCAGTCATTTAGGACAACATTGGATCCTTCAGAGATCCTCGCTGAACTTCTGGAGTGAGTTTTCTGCACTGAAAGTAAAGGGGCCGAATAATTTTGCACGCACCACTTTTCAGTTTTTTATTTGCTAAAAAAGTTTAAAATATCCAATAGATTTCGTTCCACTTCACAATTGTGTCCCACTTGTTGGTGATTCTTCACAAAAAATTGAAATTTTATATCTTTATGTTTGAAGCCTGAAATGTGGCAAAAGGTTGAAAAGTTCAAGGGGGCCGAATACTTTTGCAAGGCACTGTACACTACACTGACTGCACTATATATTCTTCACTGTATTAGATATACTACACTGACTGCACTATATATAGTACAATGACTGCACTATATACTCTGCAATGTATTATATATACTATACTGGTGGCACTATATACTCTGCACTGCATTATATATACTACACTGAATGCGCTATACACTACCTGCCTAATCTCTATTCATTCACTATATACGGCCGCCGTGTAAGCAGCAGCCTTATATAGTGTGGGGCGTGGACTTAGCCCCTGAGTCATGATTGGCCAAAGGCACCCTGCTTTTGCCCAATCATGGCTCACAGCACAGGTCAGGTGCATGCTTCGGCCAATCAGCAGCCGTCAATGCACTTCAATCTCGCAGTGCATTATGGGGCGCTCCGTGGTGGGGGAACTTGCCGCGAGCGCCCCATATGTTCATTTGTTCTACGAACAAAAAGCTGATGTTTGAGCCCATCCCTACTGGTGAGGCGCAATATAGCAGTTTTATTTTTTTCTTGGGCTAGGATATCCTTCAAAATATATGTGTGGTTGTCTGTAGACAACAAGTTTAGACAATATGAAAAGTTTACTTACCAAAGATGATGACCCTGTGTGACTTCTTCCTCCTCGCTGTAGTCCAGAGATTTGCGATAACGTGGGGGAAGCTCGCACATAGAATCTGCAATTCAGAAACCAATTCATTTTTCTTTTGGTGTTTAGAAGGAATGTTTAGCCATTTGTGGTTTTTTTTAGACATGCATATAAAAAGAGATCTAGTTGATAACCTTGTCAATGTGAGGGTTATTTACTAAAACTGGAGAGTGCAAAATCTGGTGCTGCTCTGCATAGAAACCAATCAGCTTCCAAGTTTTATTGTCAAAGCTTCATTGAACAAGCTGAAGTTAGCAGCCGATTGGCTACCATGCACAGCTGCACCAGATTTTGCACTCTCCAGTTTTAGTAAATCACTAAGTGTTAACGAGACCCCGTCACCAACTTAAAACATTGCAGATAAAAGCACATAAAATCAAGTATTTTAAATAGATAAAGTGATGCGCTCGTAATATCTATAGGATAGCCTACTATTCAATGTGCTGACAGGTCACATTCTACTTGTCGATACTTTGTTACAAACTATACAAAAACTTGAACAGTGATTAGCATAATATAAATAAATATAAATACAATGTGTTGAAAAGTCTGCTGTGAAAGTCTAATTGGAGACCTCCCGGAATACAAATCCAAAAGTTAGTTCACCATTTGTTCTTGTGATTCCTGTGATTCTTGTGAGTCTGGGTTAATCAGCAGAGGATAGGCTTACATCCACCGGCTAGGATCATCTAATCTCCACTTCTCCTGTTCATATTGCTTTTTGAGATCACCTTGGTGTGTGTATTGGTCCAGCAACGCACCAGCACCTTTGCAGCCATTGTGCTATTTGCTGGGTGTCTGGTGTGCTCCTGTACCTTTAAGAGGGGATGGGCTCCACCTGCCCTCATTTATCCATCAGAATGCATGTGCCTCCACTGTGGGGACACTCATATTTTAGTGTTAGGACCACAGATACCAGGGTGCCGTGACGAGGCTCTGTGGCTTACGCATGCGTTTGCAAATGCGTGCGGACTAAACCCCTGTTTTTAACGCATACTGTTAGACAGGTTAATTTGGTTGTCTGTGAGCTGGTGGTAAGTAGGCTTGGAATTTTTTCCTGGGCATTCCCCAGGCCTTGTTTATATCATATGCTTTCCCCCGCATGAAAATACAAAAGTGGGACAAGACCATTGCGCACATAACTTCTACTAAATAAAGTTAACAAAGAGCCCAATAGATCCACTCACATGATGTAAAAGATCTAGATCGCATTTCACTGATGTATGGTCAGTAGAAATCACTGCCTTCGTGTTCCTCCGTGCTGCTGCTATTCAGGATCACTGCAGGCTGCACACTGACAAGAGCTGACAGGCTACTTCTCCCTCACGCCTATCATCACTAGACACGTGACTTTTTCAAAAGGTGATGATACGCCTCACTAATCGATCCGTGACTGCTGCTCCTCTCTGCCAATCTCTTCACTGGCTTCCCCTACCCCACCGTATAAAATTCAAAATGCTAACCATAACATACAAGGCCATTCATAACATCGCCCCCATCTACATCACCAACCTCATCTGCAGATATCGCCCAAATCGCCCCCTCCGCTCCTCCCAGGACCTCCTGCTCTCTAGCTCCCTTGTTACCTCCTCCCATGCTCGCCTTCAGGACTTCTCCAGAGCCTCTCCCATCCTCTGGAATTCCCTACCCCAGTATATCCGATCAGCCCCTACCCTGTCCACCTTTAGGAGATCCCTGAAAACTCATTTATTCAGAGAAGCTTATTCCACACCCACATAACTGTCCCTGAGCCACCCCCATCAAATCATTCTTTGCAGCCATTACCTTTTGTACCACCACCCCCTCCCTTTAGAATGTAAGCTCTACGAGCAGGGCCCTCCTGTACCTTTTGTATTGAACTGTACTGTAATTGTGTTGTCCCCCTTATACATTGTAAAGTGCTGCGTAAACTGTTGGCGCTATATAAATCTCGCATAATAATAATACGCGTGAGGGAGAAGTAGCCCGTCAGCTCTTGTCAGTGTGCAGCCTGCAGTGATCCTGAATAGCAGCAGCACGGAGGAACACGAAGGCAGTGATTTCTACTGACCATACATCAGTGATATGCGATCTAGATCTTTTACATCATGTGAGTGGATCTATTGGGCTCTTTGTTAACTTTATTTAGTAGAAGTTATGTGCGCAATGGTCTTGTCCCACTTTTGTATTTCATGTGGGGGAAAGCATATGAACAGGAGAAGTGGAGATTAGATGATACTAGCCGGTGGATGTAAGCCTATCCTCTGCTGATTAACCCAGACTCAGTAAGCCTTGTTTAAACACAGATAAGAGGTATCTTCTAACCTGCAAAGGAATCACCTTTTCAAGTAAGGTGTATGGGAATCCACACAATTGTAATCCTTTTATAATTGTTACCAACTACATATTTATTGAATATATCTGTTTTAATATATTTTTCACTCTATTTTTTAACCACCTTTTTCCACATATTTTTGTTTGTTTATTATTTCAAAAGAACAAATGGTGAACTAACTTTTGGATTTGTATTCCGGGAGGTCTCCAATTAGACTTTCACAGCAGACTTTTCAACACATTGTATTTATATTTATTTATATTATGCTAATCACTGTTCAAGTTTTTGTATAGTTTGTAACAAAGTATCCACAAGTAGAATGTGACCTGTCAGCACATTGAATAGTAGGATATCCTATAGATATTACGAGCGCATCACTTTATCTATTTAATTATTTATAAGTGGGGTGTCACTGAATGATTGCAGCTGCAGTATCTGGATATTTGAACTCTTTTTTAAATAGATCAGTTTTTTTATATTTTAGTTTATTTATTCATTTATTTTTTACACTACTTTGTACAACATTTTACAGTTTTATATATTCACTTTAGCGCTTGAGTACTTTAAACACAAGTATTTTAAATGCTTACTTGCAGCATTTTTCCTCTCCATAAATGATTTTTATTCACTTACGTGTCTTTGAGAATACTAGAGAATTTAACTACTGTATTTATTGGCGTATAACACTCACTTTTTCACCATGAAAATTGGGTGCAAATGGAGTGTGCGTGTTATACGCCAATACTTCAATTTTAGCTGCCTCGGAGGGGACAGGGAGGGGGGTGGGACGAGCGCCGTCAGATTACATACAGTGAGAAACTCCTGTTTACTTGGTGGCCTCTGTAATAGGAAGTCCTGTCTCCTGGGCCGCCATTGGACCACTGTTCTGTCTATTATAGGAGATTCTCACTGTATGTAATCTGTCAGCGCTCATCCCGCCCCCCTCCCTGTCCACTCTAGGCTGCAAATGGGCATCGATCAGGCTGCACTGATGGCAATGATGAGGCTGCTGCATTGTTGTGGACTGGTGAGGCTGCATTGATGTGGACTGATGAGGCTGCATTGATGGCACTTGTGAGGCTGCAGATGGGCATTGATCAGGTTGCATTGATGGCAATGGTGAGGCTCCAGATGGGCACTGACCCTTATTTTGCTTCAAAGTTCCTTATTTAAAATTTTAGTTTTTTTCCTGAAACTTCCCTCTTAAAATGAATGTGCGTGCTATACGCCTATGCGTGTTATACGCCGATAAATACGGTAGTTCAGAAAAAGTAAATTCCCAGCACAACCCCTCCCTACTTGCATTTTATAGCCCCCTTCCTCCTCTGGGAGTGTCTAATTACTGTCTGTGCCGGCCCAGCTCCTCCACCTCTATAGGTATCCTTTTATGTTGCGTGGGGATGGAGGAGCAAAATGGAATACTAGAGTGTCACTTGAGTGACAAGTCTGAAGTCTGCTGGCATCCCATCAAAGATGATGGCACCCAAATAGCAGTCCCAGGCTTTTGAATGTCTACACATGTGAGGATTTTACAAGTAAATAACATGGATAAAATACATTAAATATTTTTACCTTTAGTTCCACTTTAAAAGGAGAAGTATGGTCAAAGCTCTTTTGACTATACTTCTCCTATGGATGACAGAAGTGCACTTAGTTCTGCACTCCTGTGACCTAAATTCAGCCAACAGCGAGATAAAGCCCGCTGTCAGCTGACATCACGGATCCAGTTGCGGCTCTGTAAATATCCCAACATTAGGATCCACTCAGATGCCTAAGGCTACTTTCACACTGGGGCAGGGGGCGTTAATGGGAAAGTGCTGCTAATTTTAATAGCGTAATATCGGCGCTTTTCGGCCCCCAGCGGGGCGCTTTTAACCCCCGCTAGCGGCCGAATAAAGGATTGAAAACGCTCGCAAAGCGCCGCTGCCGATGCAGCTGTGCCCATTGATTGCAATGTCAGTGGCTGTGGAGGAGCGGTGTATACACCGCTCCCGTACCGCCCGAAAGATGCTGCTTGCAGGACTTTTTCTAACATCCTGCAAGCGTATCACCCTAGTGTGAAAGCACTCGGGCTCTCACACTGGGATTGCAGGGGAGGCGTTTTTCAGGAGGTTTCCCAGGCGCTATTTTTAGCCCAAAAGCGCCTGAAAAACGCCCCAGTGTGAAAGAGGCGTAACTGGCAGCTGGCTTAGGCTCCCAGCAGCAACTTGAGAGGCTGAACCAGCTGCTGGTCAGGCATCTGGGCGGCTCCCAACATTATTGGGATATGTGCAGAGCCTGGACGGGATCTGTGAGGTCAGTTGCTCCTGCCCCATCCACAGCCCGGCGCTCCAATGAGCACTGGAGGGGAACAGCAGAGAGCTGGTGACTGACAGTCACTGGGTCTCTGCACACTGAAGACCAAGAACTGAGCGATCAGCAATCTTTGATCGCTCTGTTCTTGGTGTAGAGCCTCCAGGGGACAGATGTTGCATCCACTTAGGTGAGTATGAATGTCTTTTTTTTTTTTTTTTGGAATCCTGCACTTCACTTTTAAAAGGGACTCTGTTGTCAGAAAATTATTTGCGACTAAAAATCCTCCCACAAGATCTTGTGGGAGGATTTTTGTTGAAATTAATCTTCAGGCGACGGAGTCCCTTCAAAGCAGAACTAAGGCTGAGTTCACACCTATGCCAATTTCTCCGCATCCAATTGGCATAGCAGAAGATTGTGACCGGCTCTCTATGGAGCCGCTTCACATATGTCCACAGCGGCTCTTGTGCAATTTGCACAGGAGCCCTGTGCGTCTTTTGGTCCGTTTCAGGTCCGCTAAAAAAGTGCAGGCACGGGAATCGGGACCCGATTCAAACAAACGCACTGCATTCTGCAACCTACTTCTGGAGTGTCGCTATCTTTTAATGGACACCTACAATGGATTGCATGAACACAGTGCGATTGCAATGCGGAGAAAGCAGCGATTTCTGTGCTTTTCCCGCATCGTATCAGTGTGAACTGGGCCGCCGGCATCTTATTTTTTTTGGCCGCACTGGAGTCGGATCGCATGGGTGTTCATACCCATGCGATCCAATTCAAACACACCAAGTTCTGCAACCTACTTTTGGGGTGTTAACTGACACCTGCGATCTGCATGTGTTGCGGGAAGCACATCGATTCCTGTGCATTTCCCGCACTGCATCAGTGTGAACCGGGGATAAAAAGGTAATGGCATACCAAAAACAGGTCGCAGAACGTATTGCATTTGCCTGAATTGGATCGCATTGGGTATGAACGCCCATGCGATACGATTTCAGTGCGGCAAAATAAAAAACATTTTAAAAAAAGTGCATCTCGGCTTCCATTATCATCACTTTTTTAAAGGATTTAAGCTAAATACATAAAAACAAAAAGAATCTCCTGGCTATCCCTACCTAGAACGTTCTGTGCGAATGTTGTGCTGAAATGGCAGTTCCTGGTCAGCAGGGTGTAGGCCGCCCCTGGGGTGCCAAATCCTAGATGTAAGGCCTGTTTCTGCAGTCCGATGTGCAGGTGGGTGAAAGAAGTCAGGCTCTGTTCCTCTCCGGAACGCAGCCAATCAGAGGGAGGGCCGCTGTTAAAATACATAGAAGTGTCAACCCATTAGATAATCAGCACCATAAATAGGGACAACATCCCACCATGCCGACTCAGTAAGGTACCTGGTTTCTCCGGTTATCTCCAGAAAGTATATTTTTCGGTTGGAAACCACTACAAGAGCCCAAAACGCCCCCTCTTTCCCAAAACGAACAACAGGAACCTAAGCCAGACAGGAAGATGAATAACGATGGGTTAAAAGAAAGAGAAAAACCACAACTGATCACCCAGTAGTATAAAGAGGCCAAAGACAGATGAGGAAATTAGATTGAACAGGCCTGATCCGTATGATCAGAAGAAGGTCTATTGGCCAGATTATACATAAACATGTACACCTGGCCTACCCCAGCGTACATGTTCAAGCAAAGAGATAGTGAAGAGAGAGTGAAGAGAGGTGCAGTAAGACAACTCCAAATGCCAACTTAAAGTGTTACTAAACCCACAACAGTAAAATCAGTCTGTATATGCAGTAAAGCATGCTTGTTATACTCACTGTGGAACCTAAGGGGTTAATCCTCTGTATTGTGTTAAAAGGCAGTTTGATCCTGTCTTCTCTGATCCTCCCCTTATTCCACTGTCCCCAATCCATCTCCTGATATTACAGAGTCCTAGGAGGCACTCTGCACATGCTCAGTTTGGTGTGTTTTGCTAGAGTTTTTGTTTTTTTCTTGGGAGGGTGCATGTGATCGGCACAGGGCCAATCAGCACTGTCCAGACAGAGGGTCAGGGGTCTTGCAGCCTCATAGGACTGTCAGGCGAATGAAAACTCCTCCTAAAAGCTTTAACCAGATACGGATAGAAGTCACAAGACTGCTATATACTGCTGACGTGAAAAGGTATTTAGCAGTTTATATTTACTAAAATAACTGCATTTCCATGTTCTGTGTACTGTAGTGAATGCAGGGTTCTGGGTTTAGTAACACTTTAAGAGTAAAAAGATGGGAAAGGTTTTCGAACCTGTAATATTAATCTGACCAGTTAAAGATGAACTCTTTATTGAATACTTACATTGGTCCAGCGTGGCAATCTCACACCAGAGGGTCCGCTGGGGGAAGAAGACAATAACTGTAGTCAGCACTACTACAGCGATAGCTGCAATCCTCCAGGTCCTGTTCCAAAGATGTAACAACATTGCCCCTCCTCTCCACCACATCCAATCAGAGAATGCCTGTATTCATTTTAAAAAAATGTACGGCGTTGTATAAATGGTGACGGTGCCAAGCGATCAACCCTCTGTGATCAGTGGGGCAACTGCTCAGAACGGGACCCAGACGATCGCTGCGATCACTGTAGTAGCAAAGAGTACAATTATTGTCAGCTTCCTCAGCAGTCCCTCGAGATATGCATACAATGCACCAAGCTAGACGAATGCAAGTATGCAATCTGAGGTCTTTTTGACCCCCCGATCTCATATTTAAGAGGTCCTGTCATGCTTTTTTTCTATTACAAGGGATGTTTATATACCTTGTAATAGGAATAAAAGTGACACAATCTTTTTTTTTTTTTTTTTAAAGAACAGTGTAAAACTAAAATAAATAAGAAAAAAACCCAAAAAATTATTTTTTAACGTGCCCCATCCCGCCGAGCTCGCATGCAGAAGCGAACGCACGCGTGAGTAGTGCCCGCATATGTAAACGGTGTTCAAACCACACATGTGAGGTATCACCACGATCGTTAGAGCGAGGGCAATAATTCTAGCCCTAGACCTCCCATGTAAAAGTTTGTCGCCATTACACGAGCAGGTGCAATTTTGAAGCGTGACATGTTGGGTATCAATTTACTCGGCGTAACATCATCTTTCACAATATGAAAAAAATAAAATAAAATTAGACTAACTTTACTGTTGTCTTATTTTTTTAAGTCAAAAAAGTGTATTTTTTCCAAAAAAAAAAAAAGTGCGCTTGTAAGACCGATGCGCAAATACGGTGTGATAGAAAGTATTGCAACAACCGCCATTTTATTCTCTAGGGTGTTAGAAAAAAAATGATATGTTTGGGGGTTCTAAGTATTTTTCTAGCCAAAAAAAAAGCAAAAAAATTAAGCAAAACAGGCCTTGTCCTTAAGTGGTTAAACAAAAGAAAAATTGCATATTGTATGGCCAGCCTAAAAGCTGTGCAGAACCCGACCTTACCTCCCCAAAACAAGGTCTCACCTTCATATAACATTGGAATTCCTCCATATCCCCACCTAAGATCTCCATATCAAGATACAACTTTAGACGGTGATCCACTAGCCGGAAATCCAGAATCTGATGTGGGCTGATAGAGGCTGCAGAGACACACAGGGAAGTGAGAAAGTATCGGGCACAACAATAAACACAATATCATCATCTTCCCAAGCAAGCAAGACACGCCAGATTAGCAATAATGACATTAAAACAGACACAAATATATACACACACGGTGTAGTCTACACATCCCTGTTAAAACGTCAGGTTTCTGTGATGTAAAAAGAGGACAAAGATAAATCATTTCAGAACTTTTTCCACCTTTAATGTGATCTATAAACTGTAAAACTCAATTGAAAAACAAACTGAAATCTTTTAGGGGGAGTTAAAATAAAAAACTAAAATAAAGTGATTGCATAAGTGTGCACACCCTCTTATAACGGCGGATGTAGCCGTGTTCAGAATTAAGCAATCACATTCAAACTCATGTTAAATAGAAGTCAGTACACACCTGCCATCATTTAAAGGGCTTCTGATTAACCCCAAATAAAGTTCAGCTGTTCTAGGAGGTCTTTCCTGACATTTTCTTAGTCGCATCCTACAGCAAAAGCCATGGTCCGCAGAGAGCTTCCAAAGCATCAGAGGGATCTCATTGTTAAAAAGTATCAGTCAGGAGAAGGGTAAAAAAAGAATTTCCAAGGCATTAGATATAACATGGAACAGTGAAGAGTCATCATCAAGTGGAGAAAATATAGCACAACAGGGACATTACCAAGACCTGGACATCCTCCAAAATTGATGAAAAGAAGAGAAGAAAAATGGTCAGGGAGGCTGCCAAGAGGCCTACAGAAACATTAAAGGAGCTGCAGGAATATCTGGCTAGTACTGGCTGTGTGGTACATGTGACAACAATCTCCCGGATTCTTCATATGTCTGGGCTATGGGGTAGAGTGGCAAGACGGAAGCCCTTTCTTACCAAGAAAAAAATCCAAGCCCGGCTACATATCTGAAAAAACACACCTGAAGTCACCCAAAAAGCATGTGGGAAAATGTGTCTGATAAAACCAAGGGTGAATATTTTGGCCATAATTCCAAAAGATAGGTTTGGCACAAAAACACTGCACACCATACCTACCGTGAAGCATGGTGGTGGCAGCATCATGCTTTTTGGGAATTTTTTTTTTTTTCAATTGGAACAGGGGCCTTCGTCAAGGTAGAGGGAATTATGAACAGTTCCGAATACAAGTCAATATTGGCACCAAACCTTCAGGATTCTGCTAGAAAGCTGAACATGAAGGGGAACTTCATCTTTTAGCATGACAACGACGCAAAACATACATCCAAATCAACAAAAAATTTGGAGTGTTTTTGCAAAGAAGAGTGGGCAAATATTGCCAAGTCAAGATGTGCCATGCTGATAGACTCATACCCAAGAAGACTGAGTGCTGTAATAGAATCAAAAGGTGCTTCAACAAAGTATTAGTTTAAGGGTGTGCACACTTATTCAACCATATTATTTTTTTATTTTTACTTCCCTCCACCTATAAGATTTCAGTTTGTTGTTCAACTGAGTTGTACAGTTTATAGATCACATTAAAAAGGTGGAAAAAGTTCCAAAATGATTTATCTCTGTCTCATTTATTTACATTGCAGAAACCTGACATTTTAACAAGGGTGTGTAGACTTTTAATATACACTGTGTGTGTGTGTGTATATATATAGATATCACCGGGGAGAAACCCAAACACACTAGACTGGTATACATGAACTGTTCCAGCTTCAGCAATCACTAAAATGTATGATTAGCTGCACAGTCCTCAGTCGGACGTGGATTTAAACTTAAAGTGGAACTTTACCCATAATAACTTGATAAAAAAAAATGAATGTTCTTTAGCAAGAAACATCCATTTCCCATTAATAATTATGCAACCAAAGATAGTGTGTGCTGTAAAACTGCCTCCAACATTCTTCTTGTTGCTTCTTGCTGGAGGCTGCCATTTTTCTGCAGCCTAGAGCCCCTGAGCAGCAGTAAGTCTTTAGGCTGTCAGCAGATCGGCCTCTACATTTTCACCACAGAGGCCGATCAAGAGCAACTGAGCATGTGCAGAGCAGGATGAGACATTGTATTACTGGATTTTAAACAGTATAGGCACTTATTTACCGGATGTTTAGGGGAGCCAGCCTGAAGTGACTTCATTTTTTGACTAAAGTTCCAATATTTGGTGCATTCCGGAATCCCTAAAGTATCTTCTCATGCAGTCCGCAGAAAATTTGCTTAGCACGTCGCAGATTTCTCCAGTGAAGGAGCGTCGAACTGGTGTATTTGGGGCACACACGGCCCTCTTATTCTGTCTTTGCGGCCCTTAGTTGGTTGTTACTTCATAAAATCTTATAAGGACGCTTTCTCAAGAATTTAAAGTGTAACTAAAAGGCAAAATCAGAGCAGTAATAGAGGGGAAACCTTCCTATGGGGACACTAGTTCCGGTGACTGTCACTTTGGAGAGATTTTCTCTCACTTCCTGTTTTGGCTATGGGACAGGAAGTAAAGGAAAATCACCCCAATGGGACACAGACAGCAAAAAGACCCCAGACAGGGGTTTTTAACTAGGGATGCACAGATATATCAGCTGCTGAACATTATCGGCCGAAAATAGGGTTATCGGCAAAAAGGTGCCGATAATGGCATGCTGCGTCCCATTGACTTCAGTGCAAAAATGGCAGCCACATTATTTAACCACTTCAATACAGGGCGCTTATACACCTTCCTGCCCAGAATAATTATCAGCGGCATTACATTTTGAATGACAATTGCGCGGTCATGCAACGCTGTACCCAAACAAAATTTTTAGCATTTTTTTCCCCACAAATAGAGCTTTCTTAGTGGTATTTGATCACCTCTGCGGTTTTTATTTTTTGCGCTTTGTAAATAAGCAAGTTTTCTCCTTTACTGACGGGCACGGATGAGGCACTTATATGCAGCACTTATATGTGGCACTGATATACAGCACCGATGGGCACCCATAGGCAGCATTCATCAGGAGGCACTGGCAGGCATCACTAATGGGCAGAGTGCCATCCCTAATGGGCATTGATTGGCATCCCTGGTGGGCTCTAGTGGCCATGTGTGGGCATCCTCCTTGGGGGGGTTGGGGAGGCTGCACCGATAATCAATCAGCGCAGACCTCCCCTGTCAGGAGAGCAGCCGATCGGCTCTCTTCTATACTCACTCCTGTCAGTGCGAGTGGAGGAAAAGCAGATACACGGCTTTTCTTGTTTACACCGTGATCAGCTGTGATTGGACACAGCTGATCACGTGGTAAAGAGCCTACGTCATAGGCTCTTTACCACAATTGGAGATTCGGTGTGTCAGACTGACACATCACCGATCGCTTTGCGTGATCGCGGCTTATCCAGCTGGATGTCATATGATGCCCAGTCAGGATAACAGAACCACCTTCCAGACGTCATTTTGTGATATGGCGGGCGGGAAGTGGTTAATTTAAAAAAAGAACTGTCCATTTTGTGTTTTAGCCAAGTGCATCCTGAACTACGATATATATAATTTTTTTTTTTAAAACAAGTTTTGCTACTTTAATATTGTAAGTTGCAGTTACTGTAATGTCAAAGCTAACCTCCGGCCTTCCCTCCAGTCTTGCACAGTTTTACCGGCTCCTCTCCAGTACGGAAATGGCTTACTCTAATTTCACTGCACACTGTGAGCTTCCCACAATGTGCATTAGAACCTACAGCATGTCAGCTAGAGGCCGCCTCATTTCCTGGCTGAAGAAGGTCCAGCATCATCTAAACCTTTTTCTTCTTTAGCCTAATGCCGCGTACACAGGAGCGGACTTTACGGCGGACTTTGCCCGGCGGATTTTTCGACGTACTTTATGACGGACTTTCTGAATGAACGGACTTGCCTACACACAATCCACCAAAGTCCGTCGAATTCGTACGTGATGACGTACGACCGGACTAAAACAAGGAAGTTCATAGCCAGTAGCCAATAGCTGCCCTAGCGTGGCTTTTTAGTCCGTCGAACTAGCATACAGACGGCGGACTTTTCGACCGGACTCGATTTCAACGGATAAATTTTAAACAAGTTTCAAATCTAAGTCCGCTCAACTTTTGAGAAAACAAAGTCCGCTGGAGCCCACACACATCGAATTGTCCGACGAAATCCAGTCCGCCGGGCAAAGTCCGCCGTAAAGTCCGCTCGTGTGTACGCGGCATAAGTGTCCTTGGCCCACCCCTTTGATCCAATGGATTTCAGTTCTTTCAAATATGGAGGCTCAGCATTACATGTGGGCAATCTGCATGCAAATGAACACTGGGAAGGGACTTGCATTCCTCTAGTTGACATTCGCCAATCAAAGCATTTTGATACTTTCATAACTCCTCCCAAGAGTCCGCCCACCGCTTGCATCAGAGCTGAAGGTTCTGGGTACTGAGATGTTTTCAAGAAGCCATGTACAGCATCCTGAAGGCCCCTCCCACCAGCCAACATTTGTCTGCATTGCATGGAGAAGCACTCAGACCCAGTGATGAGTCTAAAATAAAATATGCATTGAAAAGGGAAAGGCTTTATTAAAAACTTCTCATTGGCATCTAAATGAGAGGAAAAGGGAAGAACTAAGGAATGCAAAATATAAGCAGACGTAAAGGGATACTAAACACAGTTTAATTTTCTGTATATAGATGACACTGTAATTATTTAAATTAAAAAAAAAATAATTCCTAATCGATATACAGTTGTCACATGACCCAGCTACTGGTCACATGTTAAAAAAAAAACAAAAAAAACACAGCCTATATATATATATATATATATATATATATATATATATATATATATATATATATATATATATATAGATATATATATATAGTTTTGATTTGTCATACAAATATATAATTGAAATAAAATATTTATTATGTTTTAGCAATAAACATGGGGTGGGCAGATTTCTGCCAGTCATAGGCTGTGTCACACCCCTACAGCCTGTTTTTTAGAATAAGTGGGAGATGAAGCCTCCAGCAATCTACATGTAATATCCTACCCCCATTGTGTTTAGCTGGTTAGTGGGCATGGAGGAGGAGGAGAGAGGGAGTGGGCTGGCATTTACCACTGTGTATACGCCCACATGTGTGACTCTATATTCACATGGGTTGCTCAGATATGATAGGGAGGAAATGCTCAGCAAAGAAACTCACTGAAAACTGAGCATGGGCAGAGTTGCCAAGCTCTGCAAATTCCCTAGCTGATTTGGGGACATGGACAGAAAGGGGGGGGATTGAGACCAGCAGGATCAACCAGGTTTTTTTTTACAGAATACAGAAAACGAATCTCATAGTGAGTGAGTATGAACAGCTGTAATACACCATTTATGAGTAGTTCTTTATGATGTGGATTTAGTGACACTAACTTTAAAGGGATTGTAAACCTTTGAGGTTTTACACCTTAATGCATTCTATGCATTAAGGTGAAAAACCTCATGCAGCAGCCCCCCAAAGACCCCCCTTTTACTTACCTGAACCCAATCGTTCCAGCAACGGGGACGAGCAAAGCAGCTCCAGCCGCTGTCTCGGGTCCTTTCTGGATAGATTGATAGCAGCAGGAGCCATTGGCTCCCGCTGCTGTCAATCAAATCCAGTGACACGGACGTCGGGGGACGGGGCTGAGTCCTGCCGTCTGTGTCAATAGACGCAGCAGCAGGACTCGGGAGCGCGCCCACACGGGTACCCCAGCGGAAAGTGTCTCTCTGTGGGGGGGGCTCAAGAAGAGGAGGAGCCAGGAGTGCGGTTAGGAAACCGCAGAAGAAGAGGATCAGGGGCCGCTTTGCGCCATCTTTTTCTGTAATCACTTAGGCTGCATTCACACCTGAGTGTTTCATTTTCAGGCAGAAAGTTGCACGTTTTGAAGTGATTTTGCAGCATTTTTGTACAGGTCAAAAGGTCACCAATGTAAAAAAAAACAAAACAGAAAAACACCTGTAATCTGCCCAAAAAGAAGCTCATGTACTTTTTTTCAGCTTCAGGCGTTTTTCTTTAGGTGACAAAATGCTCAGATGTGAACAGGTGCCATTGAAATGAATGGTATTTTGCTTGTTTAGTGTTTTTCGAGCGTTTTTCGATGTGAAAACACTGGAGGTGTGAATGCTTCACATGCCTGCTCTAGTAGATCCTGCGAGTGCCGAATATGAAAAAGATAGTTGCGTTGGATCAGAGACAGGAGTACGACTTATTACAATTACTTTATGTGTGCGATGGGATACTAACACCATCCACATCTGTACTGCTCTAGCATTGCTTTACAAGCCCACAATAATATACAAACCCCTATAAAGTTTTTGTTTTTTTTAACAAGTCAATTGCCTCATTTAAAGTCCCACATTCCCTTCTTATGAACTTGAACCCGGGATGGAGGCACAAATATTGTGCCTCATTTAAAGTCCCAAACTCCCCCCTCTTGGCTTGTTTTTTTTTTTTTAACTTACTTTGACTAACTTGCCAGTTGTCCTGGAGCACCATGCTATTGTGTCTAACCGGAGGGGTCGCAGTGGAAGATCTATAACTTCCAGTCAGGCCGGTAACGTTGGCATCTGAGGTGGGTGTGCCGTTCGATATGCTGTCGCTGCGACCCAGACAGCTGCTCGTTTCTGAACCGTCTCTTTGATCTCCAGCCAGGTAGAACTTTTTCCCCCTGCTCTCAGCGCCCTCTGGTGGCGAGTCACTGGGAGAGGATTGTGTTGGCGTGCTGGTCTGGTCTACCGGGGCCAGGATGACGTGGAAACTCCCGCACGAAGGGCATTCGGTATGATCTGTAGAGACACAGAGAACAATGCAGCCAGTCTCATATAAACCTGTAATTTCCAAGCCTGTAGATAAATAGATTATGTTACTTTTCACAAAGGTGGATCCATAGTCACATGTGATAGAAAGCCGGAACCATCGTAATTATACTACGCAGGGATAGAAGATAAGAAATGTAAAGATCACAGAGTATAGCATTATTTAGTGGATGATTGCTATTAATAATAATTGCTGGTTCACCAGATGAACTCAGAACGGAACAAACTTTCTTTGTGCAATGAAGCAGCAATGAATAACATTTGTTAACTCTGAACTCCAGGATCCAAACCTTCGTGTCCTCTTTTCTTCCTGTCCCAATGCACATTTTTTAAATGAAAGGATAAGTTCACTTTTGGTAACATGCTACAACCAAAATTTAGGGTGTAACATGTTACAAAAGATCACCTGCCTGCACCCTGTGACAGCGGGCGGGGGAATCGTCTCCTACACCCGTTGTCACAATAAAAAAAAAAAAAACGGGACTCCGCCCACGCGGCTGCGTCATTCATTCACAACAAATCTGTGAATGAATGAACGAATGAACTACAACTACGGTTTTCCACTGTGGCAGAAAGCTTGCAGTTCTCAATGAATTGCGAGGGCGCTGGTGAGCACTCTTGTTGATCTGCCTGCTCTCCAATAACGGTCTGCCCATACGGGAGGTTACAGGCAGACGGCTATACTGAGATTCTGCAGGAGCCTAATTCCGCGTACACACGGTCGGATTTTCCGACGGGAAATGTTGGATGTGAGCTTGTTGTCGGAAAGTCCAAGGACAAAGGAGCGCGCCCGCACGAGTGCCCCCAAGGAAGTCGATTCTCTGTCGGGGGACTCAAGAAAAGGAGGCGCCAGGAAAATAATAAATGCGCTTTATTGCAGGTAAAGAAAAAATGTGCATTTATAATTTTTTGTTGTAGGAGCCTGTAAAGCATTGCAGTAGCAATCAGTAGATCGCTGATGACATGCAGGACTCCTGCAGACCTGTCAGTTCATCCGCTTGCTCGTACCTCAAATGGGCAAGCCGATACAGGAATGAATGAATGAATGAATGAACTATCACGGCGCTCAACAGCACCATGGTAGGTCATTGAAACTACAAGCTGACAGCCACAAAGGCTGCCCGGGACTTGTAGTTTCCCCTTCAGAGGGCTGTGAATGAATGACTTGGCCTATACAGCCTAAAGGTGATACAGTGTTTTCTGTTCAACCAGCGGGTTGAATGATGTGAGCAGATGCATAGCGGTCCTATCATTACCCAATTGATTATTGTCCTGCGTTTGCCCCTCTCCTTCAGCACTGAAGACAACGCCGCTATCGTCTTGGTGGGTGAATTCAGTTTTGCACTTGAGGCACTTCAGTTTGGGAGGACCTTCTTCCCTCTCAGCAATCAGTCTCAGATTCTCTTCCAGCATGGGATTCAACAAATCCAGCAGTATCTAGGTGAACAAAGCACAATATGGGAATTTAAAGTGATTGTAAACCTCGGACATGAAATATGAACAAAGCACATCACCTCTATAGTGTGTACTTGTCTTAATAAAGAGCACATAAAATCTGGTACTTGTTCAGTTAGGCTTTGACAATAAAACCTGGAAGCCAATTTGTTTCTATGCACAGTTGCACCAGATGTTGTGCTCTCCAAATTAAGTAAATCAATTAAGTGTCATTTCTGTCTACTGTTTTGTTCCACTGCTATCAGCATTAATCATTTTTGACAAGTTTTCCTGACACCAAGAAAAAAAAAAGGTAAATATCAAATTTTGCAAGAAAATTTGCAAAAGTGTGAGTGAAACTTTAGCGTTACAACAGGTGAACATTGCATGAAGAAAGGTTTTGAATGGCATAGGCAGTTGGACCATTTGCCGACTGCGCTATAACCGAATGACGGCTACAGCGTGGTTGGCCAGTTCTGGCTGTCGTGCTCTGTGATCACTGTGTCCTCTGGACCCAGCTGATCACAGATCGGGGTAAAAAGCCATTCAGAGGCTCTATGCCATGTAATCAGCTGTGTCCAATCACAGCGGATCACGATGTAAACACAAGCTAGTGATCAGCATTCTTTTCGTCAAGCCGACAGCGCGAGGAAAGGGGAGCTGATAACTGGCTTGTATGAAAGGGACATTTACACTGATTATCAGTGCAGTCCCAACAGTGCCGCCAATCAGTGCCCACCAGTACCGCCACATCAATGTCGCCTATTAGTGCAGCCTCATCATTCCCCACCAGTGCCGGCAATCAGTGCCCATCAGTGTAGTGCAGCCTCATCAGTGCAGCCGAAAAATGACCTGTCTGCAAAAGTTTATAATAAACTTTGAAAAAAAAAAAAAAGTAATTTTTTTTATAAATTTTGGATCTTTTTTCCATTTACTTAGCAAAAAAAAAAAAAAAAAAAAAGAAAAACCCAGTGGTGATTAAATACCACAAAAAGAAAGCTCTATTTGTGTGAAAAAGATTATAAAAATTTTGTTTGGGTACAGTGGGGGGGCAGCACAGTGGAGTAGTGGTTAGCACTTTCACCTAGCAGCAATAGGGTCGCTGGTTCAAATCCTGACCAGGACACCATCTGCCTGGAGTTTGCATGTTCTCCCTGTGCCTGCGTGGGTTTCCTCCGGGTACTCCGGTTTCCTCCCACACTCCAAAGACATGCTGGTAGGTTAATTAGACCCTGTCTAAAAAATTGGCCAAAAATATGTGTATGTGTCTGTAAGCGCGTCGGGACACCAATGGGGTAAAGGACCGTGCTGTACAGCAGATGGACACCGGCGGCAAAAGCGCCCTGAGGCGATTCAGTTCGCATAGGTAGCACTATACAAGTCACTCATTCATTCAGTTTTGCATGACCGCACAATTGTCATTCAAATTGTGTCAGCGCTGAAAGCTGAAAATTGCCCTGGGCAGGAAGGGGGTGAAAATGCCCGGTAGGCAAGTGGTTAAAGGAAGGGAGATGTCAGCGATGAAGTAAGTGAGCAGCCAAAAAACGTAAAGGACAGACGCAGGAAAGGACAAAGTGTGAACCTTTGTATGCTCATGCTGGCCTTCTTCCATCACAAAGGGATAGTTCACAAGTTCATAGAACAGGGTACAACGGTCAACCAACAGTGTTGCTTGTAAATTCTGAAAAGATGGAATCTGGAGGAAAAGACCACAACTCTGGCCTGACAAGTGACTTCTCCACTATGACAATACTCCTGCACAAACATTTGTTGTTTAAAAGTCCATTCTGGGAATTAAATTGTCACACTTCGCATGTACTTCACATTTAGTTTGCCTGGGAGTTCAGCTTTCAGGAACTTAGAGAAAGACCAGATAAATCAAGAAAATCAACCTACTGCCTTTAGCAAACTTTCTAAAAAATTTTGATATTTTCAGAACGGAGTTGAAAGGTTGTGGTTTAGGATTATAAATTTTGGACAGGACGACGTGTCCGGACCGGTCATTGGGGCGGAAGAATGTATGCCAGCAAAGAGGTGCGTGCAGCTTTGAACTTCGCATACCACTCCATCTATTCTTCCAGCAGTGGAGGACGGACGTGTAGTTGCTTGTGCGGCATGGCTCGGTGCCTTCACATCCCAACATACAAAAGGTCACCATCTTTCTTCTGCCAGCTAAACACGGCTTCACACTTCGTAGATTTATTTGAATGATATCATCAAGTTTAAACAGGACTTATCTGGAGATCTTCATTGCCTGGCCCAGATGGTTTATGGTGGATTGGAGTGTAAGGAAGCATGAAAATAACAACAACTGACAGACAAAGTAGGACTCAGCCAAGTTGTTGTAGAAGGTTATGTTTGCACAGAATGTGATTTTGTTTTAATCTGAAAAAAAATCCAAGTTTTAGTGAACATGATAAAGATCATGACAGCCCGCAACTCCTGCGAATAGACAGTATGATTGCATAGCACTTTAGTGAAGTATTAAGAGAAAGCTTAGTCAATGCTTCCCGGGAAATGCAGACCAGTCTCTATACATGAAGCAATGTCTTCTGGGTAAATTTCTGTTTTAAAGGGCAGTCCCATTGCCTTCAGAAAAGATGGACACACTTTTAAAAACACCTCAGCTTAAAAAGGAGAAGTTCACCTTTGTACAAAAAATAATAAATGGACATCTTTTTGCAGGTAAAAAAAAAAATGTGCATTTATAATTTTTTGTATTAGGAGCCTGGAAAGCATTGCACCCGCGATCAGCAGATCTCCTGCACACAGTGTATCGGCTCACCCGTACATCCCGGGTAAGCCGATACTCCAACAGGAGGACTCTGAACTACCACAGCGTTAGGGGCTGGCGGGACCTGTAGTTTATTAATACCCAGAGCTTGGTGTGTGAATTACGCGGCTGTGTGACTATTAGTACATGGAACTTCTCCCTGTACTGCTGCCACAGTGGGGCAGTGGCTGCAGCACCTAGGAACATGATAGATGTTCCACCCCAAAATTGGGTGGAACATCTAACATGTTTCCAAAGGTGAACTTGTCCTTTAAAGTTGAAAAACACAATTTTATTCAAGTACTGAACTTGCACCAGATGTAAAAAAAATAAATAAATAAATTTTTTTAAAAATGTGTACATCTCTATATATATTCATAATAATACATATCTATATATTTTTTTTTCATAATGATACATATATATTTTTCATAATACATACAATATATATATATATATATATATATATATATATTTATTATATACACACACATTGACAGATCCTCAAGCCAGCCACACGCATCGGCTCCGGCGTCGCTCGCACCCCCTGTGTGTGTGGATATAGATCTATCTCGCTCTATATTTTACACACACACACACACACACACACATATATATATATATATACATATACACAGTGGCTTGCGAAAGTATTCGGCCCCCTTGAACTTTT